>JANHFO010002177.1:72127-83152 GCA_032468095.1 Pareas carinatus
TTATATGCTGTGGATATAGTGTATGTTGATTTTTTTAAGCACTTGACAAAACTCCCATGAGATTCTACTAGAGCAAATTGGAAAATATTTTATCATGAATCAGCAGAGCTTGTTAAACAATTACAATTAATGAGTATATGCCAATAACTCCATGAGAAGCTGAAAGTGTGGAATGGTTCAGTTCTGGATTGTGTTCTATTGCCCCATACTGTTGAATATATTTATAAATGGCTTGGATTAAAGAGGAAAAAAGGTCAAATTTCCTAATGATACAAGGATAGAAAAATAGTAAATTTCTTAGGTGATTGTAAGATTCATAAGGATCTTAATAAGTTGAAGTCGAATTCCAACAGGAACAAATGCAAAATCCAATGTGATGCAGCTTCTAAAAAAGAAATGCAGTTCTATGCTGCTTTAGCAAAAATATATTATCAGGTAAGAGACATATTTTTTCCTCTCTACAATGTGCATTCAGACTACTGCATTTTAGGAAGGAAATTGGCAAACCAGAGTTTGTCCAGAGAAAAACAATCAAAATGCTAAGGAAAAAATGAAAAAATAATGAGGAATAATTGTAAGCTTTGGGTATATGTTTCCTGGGGAAGATAACAATGAGGTATGATATCAATCTTCAGATATCTGAAGTTCTGTCATTTAGAAAATGGGACAGAATTGTTCAGAATTCTTCCAGATAATACAACCATAACAACAACAAGGATTTAAATCACAAGGATATAGATTTCAAGTGGACATGATGAAGCATTTCTTAATCTTAAGAGCTGTTCAACAATGAAATCAGACTATGTCAGGAAGGGCACACTTTGTTGAAAGTGGATAGCCAACTATCAAAGATACCTCAGTAAAGAATTTCTATGCTGGGCCTGGAGTTGAAAAGATAATCTCCAAGATTCTGATTCTGTGATTCTAGTATTATCATGGCTATGGCTGTGTTGATTTAGATTACCAGAATTTTTAACTAATGCTTTTTGAAGTTGATTAGAAGAGTGATGAAACTGATTATGTTTTACAACTGTTTCTGGTAGTCTTATTGTAATTACCTAAATATATATATTGTTATTCCAACTTTATTATTTTTATAAATAAGTCAGTTAATGTATGTATTACTCCTATTTTCCCCACAAAATTCATAAAACGGGTTGAGCGGAAACAGAGTGACTGGCTCAAATTTACTCAGCTGACTTTCATGCTTAAGTATACCATGTGCTTCCTTTTATCCTCTTCCTAATAGACCAATATTTTCTTATTCAGACCTATTTTTAATGTTTCAACTGAATTGTCTGTTGAGGCAGTTAAATTGTATCTTTTTATCAATGTGTTTAAAATTTCTATTTACGCTTCAATGGAATTCTGCTTTTATTTTCATTTTTTCTGTTAGTTATCTTGAGGAGATGAGGGAGTAAAAACATAATAAACAGTTTCTGGCATGGGCTCAGTTTTAGCCTATGGTCTCCAAGTTATACATAAGAAGTTCACATACATTCATGACAAAGTACACTGGAAAATCGAGCAGACTATATTGCAGCTTAAGAAAACCATTCTTTCTGAATGATTCTGTCTTATCCTTTGACCACCTTGTGATGTAGTCCAGACAAGAAGCGCACCTATAAGTATTAGCTCTAACTTTATTGTAGGGTTACATTAACATAATCTTGAAAGTCTTAAAATCCATATCTACCGCATTACCTTTACAATCCACGAAAGTAAGGAGCATTCCTTCTAAGTCATTTCTCATGCTCCCATTGCTTCTTTGGGTTAAACTATCTCTTATAACCATTGTCTGGTCTGTGACTCTTCCTCCTGTCACCCAAGGTCATGCCCTCGTACCATTACATCTTCACAGCCTGTGTCTTGAAGGCAATGATTTGCCTGGAAGAAAGGGACCAAATATATCATGTAATGTTATGTACAGGCATACATCAATTGCAAAGGTTTTCAATCCATAATTGCACCAATTGCTACAATCAACTTCAGCTCCTTCCACCACATTCCTGGAATATCCCTCACAAGCCCTCAGGAACTTGTGCAGTAACTGTGGATTTGATTGTAGCATTGTCTCACCCCACTTGAATTCTTCATGTAGCAAAACGGGCACAATAACATTGGCAAATTATTTTGCTTGACCAGCATAACTCATAGTGATATCCATGCATTTGTTAATGAAGGACTATTTTCCTGTATTAGTAGGACAAAATTTAAATATTGTAGAAACTGAGAAAAAAAATCATTAAAAAGAATTAAGTAAGAAATATTATAAACATATGTCATTGCTGCTTTTGCCTGAGTGGCAGCAGTATTTCTTAATCATACTTACACCCCCATTCTAATTTGTAATTGTTCTAAAAAAAATGTAGCCATAATGTCATATTAGGGAAATCTTTAAAAAAATATTTGTTGGTAGAAAAAAATATATTAAGGTGGACCTTTTCCAAACTGTTGACATGCCAACCGTTACTATGACTTCATTCCTTGGCTAAAGGAAGCAAGAGATTAGTTTCTTACAAGCTGAATGGACAGAATATTACATTTTGCCTTATTCTCGGGTCTCCAGAAGAGCTACAAATTTGTTGGTGTCATTTTTTTTTAAGATGGTTCATCTGAGAGAAAGGTAAGATTCTTTCCTCACTAGCATTTTATAGTGTCCTCTGGAGTTATTAAATCATGATGGCAAAACCACAATAAGGTGGAAAGGCTTTAAATTCATTTCATTTGGTGATGCTATGAAGAAGTTGTACTGTAAATCTCTAATAAGGAAAGGACCTTAATGGGATGCTTTTTTTTGCACACTTTTGGATGCTTTCGGCAAAGGGGGGAAACAGTCCTCCCAACGTAATTGGTAGTGGCAAGATGCCACTTTTTCTTAAAATCTCAAAGCAGAACTTTGATGTTTGAATGGACAATTTTTAAATTCTGGACTCATGATTTTACTTTTCATTCTTTAAAAAGTATGAAAACTTTGTACTCACATGTACTCATAATTGCATTCAAGGGAATAAACTGGGAGAGGGATTATGTATATAGAAATTTGAGTTTATGTGGTTATGATCAGTTTCATCTCCGATTGCAAACTCCATTACAATAAAACAAATGTTACTTGCAATTTGGCAAATAAAAAACAGGAAAGCAGTAAGGTAACAAATGCAAAAGTTTGTGTTAGCATATGAGAAAAAGCAGAATGACAAACACCACCACACGTTGAGTGTCCGGGTTCATATTAAAAAATGAATCAAAGTCATAAAAGCAATTTGTGATTTTGGATACAATTCACAATTCATGAATGTACCATATAGTTGCTTATTAGCTAAGGCTATGTTCAGGTGGTTGCTGAATTGGTTTAGTATTTAGGAATCTCAATCAAATATTCCTAGATCTGTAATTTCTTTTTATAATCATTTTTATGAGTTATTTTTGTAGTTTATTTTATTTCTGTATTTTTACTAGAGGGCTTTGGGCTTTGTACTATTCAGTACATGAAATACAGTAAGTAACTTTAAAAGAAATGCAGGGGTTTAATTTGGTCACCAAAATATCCCTGGGTCTCTCAGGATAAGTAAAACATACATTACTGTATTTGCGTCAGTCATCTGTTTATTACTAGCATCAGGTTAAAGCACTGGTGCATTCCTTTAAAACTTTAGAAAATATGCAACAGATTAAAGAGATAGATCATAGACTCACACTAGGTGTTCTCTTCTTTCCCCCTCAATTAATTATTGGTACCCACATAAACAATCCTTGCCAGGATCATTGTGAATGGATAGACCATGTATATATCTTCTCTCTTCAGCATGACTGGAATAACTAATACAAGTAAACAATAAAGTGTCCAGTGGGTCAAATGGAAACCTTTCCCCCAAGTTACAGAGACACGAAGGGGGATTTTACCTTCAGTCATGCTGACATAGGAAGGGAAGAGATAAGCATCTTCTCATCATACATGCAACTAGTCTTTTAGACATTGCAGAAATTTCAACATGCTTCTTAATTAATTTAGAAAAAATAAAATAAACTACAAGCCTTGTATTTAAGTGAACATCTACTTGAACTTAGTGTGGTAAGATAAAGAGTGTCAGTTGCTTATTGAGACTATCCCCATTTTTGTCTACTTTATTATAACAAGCATTCTCTATACAAAACTAGATCCATATTAGTACCGGCCTCATTCATCATCAACCTCCACCTTCCCCTTTAATTATCCTGTGTAGATAACTTCAGAAAGGATTCATAAACATATTCTGAGCCAGAAAGTAAACGAAGTTTGTAGGAGAGAGATCTGTCAGTCCAGATTAATTGACCAAGAACAGAAATGGCCATTCAAGGACAAGCATTTAAATGTCATCTGTGAATGCATTTGATCATGTGGTATGGTGTTTGTTTTTCCTCTGCCATGGTTTTGATATTATTGTAATTAATTATTCCTCAAAATAACTGTGTATGTGTTCTGAACATTGCCATTTCTGAAACGGATTTGTAAGAAGAACATATTTTCTGTAAGAAAAAAATATTTTCTGACTACTTACATAAATTATCTTCTAAACTTCACAATCTTTTTCTTTTAGTAATGTTAAACTTTTGAAGAATATGATCCACTTAAGTAGATCTGATGAAGTAGTCCATGAATAATCATGCCATAATTCTATATTATTGGTATAGAAGGCAGCAATGTGACATTGCAATTACAATAGCTGCCAGTTTGCTTCCAGGTCCAATTCATAGTATTGACCATTTCTTTTAATGCCTTTTGTGGCATGGGTCCAGGGTGTCTGAGAAACAATCTCATCCTGATGGAACTAACCCATTCCACTCATTCCAGTGGAAAGGGCCTACTTCAGATTCCATTGGCTAAAGAATTTTGGCTGGCAGGGTGCAGGAGAAGAGTCTTTTCTGCTGTGGTCCTGCCTTCTGGAATATTCTCCTGTCGGAGGTAAGATCTGACCCCATGTTCATGGCTTTCTCAAAGAGCCTAAAACGTGGTTCTGCTGCTTGACATGGTGCCCCAAGAGTGGCCTATTACATTGGTAGTGGTTGACAGGGCAGAGAAGATTCTCACCTCGCGACCGCCCAGCATAGTGCTTTTTAACTTTTAACTACCCTATTCAATTTTTCTAATTTTAATTATCTTTATCACTTTTTAACTTTTTATAATATTGTAAGTTGCCCAGAGTTGCTGTATCAGTGAGACGAGTGGTATAGAAATGCAATTAATGTTCGGTGAAGGTACCCAAGGCTTCTCATTGTTTTAGTTGCAGTATATTTCCAGCTATCCACATCTGCAGAAAAGCATCTAGTAATTTATGCACATCTAATGTGCATGTGTCTATTGATATATTATGGGAGTGGTTTGTCACATCCATTTCTGCAGCTCTCCTGGAAAGCCTCGTGCCCACCCTTCCTCTAGTTGCTAAGGATTGCCTGTATCCTAGCTACAGTGCTTAGCAAATAGCTGACAAGCTCTTTGGGAAGCCAGTCCCACTGCCGAGATCCCCGAGTTCCAGCGCACAGAGGCTTCCTGCTTGCTACAGGAGCTTCACTCAGCTAATGCAATGAGGCAGCTCTTTTCTGGAAGATAAAATGAAGAGCTGATGATTTGCTGAGATAAAACAAAGATAAGGATTTCTTGGAAAGGAAAGACAGTACTCCAGCATGTGCATGCATTATGCTTGAAAGTTGATAATAATAATAAGGGTTGCAGGAAATGGATTAAGTTTTGCTTTCTGAAAGCTGCAGAATGACTCCATTGTTTGTACCCCTCCTTCCTTGGTTTTCCTTCCAGAGGCAGTGCTGCTAAGCTGCTAAAATACTGTTTTTCTAGAGCCAAGGCTGTTGTCAGCATGGCGAAGGGATCTAATCAGAGCAGGCACCGATGGAGTGCTCTTCACACATTCCTCCGGTGCAATATGAACCCGGACACTCAACGCGTGGTGGTGTTTGTCATTCTGCTTTTTCTCATCATCATTAATGTTGTGCTCATGTTTCTTCTGGCATTTTACTGAGAAGCAGGACTGTAGTTGGATATGAGGGCTTCCAAGATTGATCATCAGGTCAGCTCCTCCTTGTCTGATTCTGGCTTGGCATCTCTTCTGTCATAGCTGTCTATCTCCGCCTGTCTCCTGTTATTCATCAGCGCGTTGTCTCCCTGCTCACCCTGTTCCTCTTGCCTGTCCTTTTGCAAGGAAAAAAAAAGACTGCGGCTAGATTGTTAATTGAATAGATGCCAACTACTTCCGGATGTATCCCTCCCTACATTGCTCGATGCAGAAGTGCTCCCCCACTTTGGTGAGTGGGCTTTAAAGTGCCCCAAAGACAGGCTCTGTGCAGACTATGGGTTTGTTAAGGAGGACTTAATTGATGAACTCTTACACAAGAGAATGGCTCTTTGTCTGCAACTGCTGTGAGAAAACCTCAAACTGCTAGAATCAAGATTGCTTTATAATTGAAACTATCGGGCCTCCAAGAATATATGTGCACAGATATGAGCAATGCCCAATTAGGTGTAATGGATTAATTATGAATCATTAGAGTACATCAGAAATCTGTGTTTACAATTGGCAGCTGCACTGTGGAATGTATCTCTTCACTGGTGACTATCCCATTCTCTTAATTATTTTAGAGCATTTGTGTGTAGAATGGCATGGACAAAATGACTGGTGGGAACTTTAGACATAAAAGTGACTTTTTTTCTTTTTCTCTAGCAAAGCTAAAACAAGCCTTCTTTAATAGAGGAGAATTCATTTTTTAAAAAATTAATGATATATTTTTATTGCCAGCTTAGTTCCATTCAGAAATTCAGACATTGATATATAAATGTATAGAAGAAATATGAGGAAGAGGATTTGGACTATTTCAGCAAAAGCCATGAATTCTTCAGCAAATACTTCAAGTTCAAATTAATCCTGCAGTAATGTTAAATGAAAAATTTGAATGTGCTGCTTGCTATCAAGCCTTTGAATAAATTCTCCAACATCCAGGAACTCAACAATCCCCTTCTTAGTCTAAAGTTACTAAAAAAGACTTTATGATATCTTCTTGTTTGTTCCCATATTTGCTAATGAAACTGCTGTTTTCTCCTTGGAGTTCAGCTGATACTAAAAGAATTGAAATCCAATGCTAAATGTCATTTCTTTTCTGTTCTTCATAATTTGTCTGTCCTAAACACTGTTAGGGTTATGAAGCTTTTGATGTGGTCAGATTCCTTCCTTTTTGTATCCAGAAATTGTATGTGTTTTGAGATGTGAGAACAAGCCAAATATATCTGAGAAATGAAGGTCTGATTAGGCTTCAGAATGCATTTTTGAGTAGCTTCCATTGATAACCATAATTCAGTGATTAAGATAAACCAGGCAATAACACAAGAGCTTGAAAATTCTTAATATCATTATTGCATTTTTCCATAAAATATTTATTTGCAAGTAGAATCTTATATCTAGCAAGGATAACTTCTAGAATTATTAATTTATCTGTTTTTTAACATTGTGTGAAAATTAAAAACAATAAAAACATGGTTTTTATTTGGCTCAAAGTTCTGTTTTCACCATGTACACTACATAATTTTTGAAAGTGACTTGGAAACGGTGGAAAACAACAAGATGTTACCTCTCAGAACTTTAGGCTTTGCTTCATTATTTATTATCTTGAGCAGCACATTTAGAAGAGTGGTTTAGCAGTTTTAAATATCAACAAATGATAAGCACAGTAGGTGTTAGCATTTAGAAAGTATCAGAATATTTTGCAATAGCCAAATATGGCAAAGCGATGACTTAATTTGTTTTTAAAGGGTTCTTTCTTTGGACCACACATTTGTTTTTTCTACGTCTGTATGAAATTAAATGAATTGATTCTATCTGATTCTACTTTGGTAAGTGATATTAGTTTTGCTAGAGTGTACATGGGAATATGTAAGAATCCAATTATAATACTGTTATTACTGGTTCAACTAATGATACATACACAAGCAAGGATCCTCTTCTCTGCATTAAGGGCTAAACACCTGCGAATTTAATACAACTGAAATGATGGCCAATTTATTATCAAAATTATGAGCAGCAAGATTGAATAAAGAGGGAAAGTCAAATGATTTCTTAAAATTTGATTTAGCTCTCATCCATACTAAATGTATACAGTGTATCCTTGTGAAATCATAGCAATTTTAATTGACTATGGAGATTCTGTCATCCAGGTCATGGTTGTTCCAAAGGCGTTTTTTTCAAAAGGCAACTGGACTTTGTTTTTCCTGAAAACTTTTCACTTCTCATCCAAAAAGCTTCTTCAGTTCTGACTGAATGGTGGAGGGTGGAAGCAAAACAACACAGTCAGTAGTTCCAAGAAAGTTACACACCCATTTGCAATATTTAGGTGACCCTGAGGGCACAGATAAACCTCCAAGTGACCTCCATGTCTCTCAGAATGAGTGCTAATGACCAGATGACTGCAGGGAATATAAATCCTTCCATTCTCCACCAGTCAGAACTGTAGAAGCTTCTTGAATGACAAGCAAAACTTTTTCAAGAAAAAACAAAGTACAGCTGCCTTTTGAAAAACCACCTTTGGGACAGCAATTTTAATTCTAAAGCTTTCCTGACAGGATTGCTTTTCATCTAAAATTCATTGTGAGCTTCTAAACTTGATGCTGTTTATGGCTTCATATAAAGATCTTATAAATTATTGCTTAAATTAAAACCCAAAACTATATTGAAATATACACAAAGTAAAGTTTACCTTCATTAAATTTCAGTGGTCTACAGTATAATGTTTTACGAATGGCAGAAAATCTATGTGTAAAATGCAGGCAGGGCTATGAGTTGAATAGAGATAAGATGAACTATAAAATAGTATACAAATTGTGCTACATTGATATATCTAGTTAATTTTTTACCCATTGACATCAATGGAATGTTGATTAACTAAAGCCCCACTATTTTCAGCATTCATTTGGTAAGCATGATTAATCCTTGATTCAGAACAAAATTATTCCTATAGCCTATTTTGTTCCATAATGGCTTTCAAAGGAGAACTCTTGAGAATCTCCTGACTGGGTATCAAAGAACCAGCTTTGCTGCAACTTGTTCATTTAAACCAAAGCTTTTAAACTTGTACAATGTCTTATGATTATAAACTTTGCCAAATCTTTGTAAGAGATTCTTTACTTTCCTTGTAAATGGAAATTCAAGCTGTAGGAAATGATCAGGCTGAACTAGAGAGCAGGGTTATATGTGTGACCAGTTTGGAATTGTTGCACAGCCACAAGAGAGCCAAGTCCAGCCTCCTGTCTTGACTCTTATCTTGGACCATTGTACCATCAGATTCTTGTGTGAAGATAGCAAGAACAAATTCATAGTGTTCTGAACTCGGTTCCTATTCCTGATCATTTGTGCCTGAAACTAGTTTGGAGCTATAGGTAGCTCTCAGTTTGACACCATTCAAGGTTACAATGACACTGAAAAAAGTGACTTATGACCATTTCTCACATGACTCACCATAACTTGGGTGCTTGACAATTGACATATATTTATGAGAGTTGAAAACACATGATTGCCATTTGACACCTTCCGATGTCCAACAAGTAAAGTCAGTGTGGAAAACTGGAATCTGTTAAGGACTCTTGCAAAAAAGTAGCAAAATTGGGCACAGTTATGTGATAACTTGCTTATCTGCATTGCTTAGTGATGCAAGTTACAGTCTCAACTGTTGTACTTTGAGAATCACCAATACAAGATGATGTTGGTAGCCTGGATAATCTCCCCCCCACTAATCTGGCTGGTAAGGCAACTATTACTCAAACTGGGTTAAGACTAGACTTAGCCTATATTATTCAAGAGCTAGTAAAGTGATCAACTAGAGATGTGACAGTAGAGCAGGGGGAACCAGAATGTTATTGATACTCATTGCTATTAAAATCTTGAATTATGAAATAATGAATGCAGTGTCTCGTATAAGATAAGGTATTCAGAACAAAACCTTTTCTCCTTCCAGACATTTAACATTGTACAATAAGACTTTACTACAAAATACCATGACAGGCTCTTTGTTGAAGATGAGCAGGACTTTCAAGAAAAAGATTCATCTGTCACCTTCATCAGACACTGCCACTTTCATGAGGAAAAATCGATTCATACTCTTGACTTGTGGACTCTCGGTTTATAGAAGCTGCTAAATCTGCTTCTCTTTCCAATTTAGCTATGTTTTAAAGGATTAATACATATCTAGCAAGCCATATACATTGTATGAATGCATGAAGCTATCTTCAATCATTTTATTTTCTTAACAGTGAATTTACTATGGATTGATAAAAGTAAAGGGCCATCTCCCTTGGGTCAAGTTCTATGTTGTATTCGTGTTGGTTTTTTGGCAATAGTATGAATTTTACATTACCGCCTTCTGAGAATCTTTTTGAATATCCTTGGCTAATTGTCTCCTATAAAAATAATAATCAGATTCAGTAAGTGGTGTTACCTTCTGCAACCAGGTAAACATTTCTAGCCACAGAATAGTAGCTCTCTATTCCCTGAAAAGATCCCCTGAAAAGATCCAGGAATTTTTTTTCTTTGTATAAAAAAAGCTAGACATTTTATGTTGCAAAAACCAATAACTCCCTAAAAATGGTCCAGATCCTTTTCTTTTTACAAGCAGAATTCTGACCAATATTTGAGTATAGTTGTATCCTATCCTGTATCCATGATGTTCCTCAACCAACATCTCTATTATTATTGTTTTATGTTATTATTATTCTATTTTCAAGATTCAAATCCTACTGAGGAAGTTTTTAAGTGTGACCAGTAGTGATAAAAATACAATAAATGGTGGGTTTAAAAAAAAACCTTAAAATTTCTAGAATCCTAGCCAGAGAATAATCAGTGACATTGGTTCCTACACTGGATGGAGGAAAAATCCAACAAAGAGGTTTCTGGGTTGGTGATTACCTGCCTATTTGCCTTCGTCTCTCTTTAAGGAAACTTCTCACAGGACTTTTGATGACAATGACCCTTAGAATAAGGAACATGGTTCTAGTGA
>JANHFO010002177.1:111832-131949 GCA_032468095.1 Pareas carinatus
CAGAGTATTCATGCAACGTTTCAGCGAGGTCTCACTCGCCATCTTCAGGCTGGTGCTTTCGGCTTCACTCAGGGTGATATATATATATATTTAAATCATGTTGCAACCCCTAGTACAGCCCCTTTTATGGGAGGAGGCAATTGTCTCCTTTTTCTAACCTTCAATTCAATCTTCATGAATCATTAGGTAGAAAGTCAGTACTAACACAATATATATATATATTTGCTGTTTTCTGACAGAAAAATTGAATTCAGATTTATGATCTCATGGTTTGCTTAATAACCAAGGTGATTCACTTAATGGCCATCATAAAAATGGTTACAAAATTGAGTCCAGTCACATAGTAACTTACAATTACTGCAGCTTATGACCAAAATTCTGGACTCAATTATGATCATAAATTGAGGACTATCTGTATGGCCAATGATGAGGAAAGGTGAGTTACAGGTCAGTAGAATTTGAAAAGCCATAGGATTCCCAACCATGTCCCCAATTAGTATCCTACAAGCTAATGCACTTCCAGTCTGTTGGGTCTATAACTCCTAGAATTGCCAACCAACCCTTCTGAATTGCTAGGGTGATAGGGAATTATAGGGATTATAGGCTCAATATATCTGGAGTACATCAATTTGAAGAAGACTGCAGTAGCATATCCCTTTATCTCGTCCCATGGAGACTCATTGCCTGCAGCAACATTTTAGCCTTACAAATTGTGTTCGTCCTCGTAAAAATCCTTCCTAAAAACCCGATTGTTCTCTGAACAGCTTTAGTCTCATAGTTTCCATTCCTACCACTTTCTTCCTCAGACCATAATCTATATTTGTTAATTCCTACCTCCTCTCCTACATTTAGTCAAGGACTGCGCAGACTCTGTGTTCTTTACAATACTTATTTGTGTGAGCTGAACAGAATAGTACAGTAACTGTTATGATATACAATACGGACTTTGGAATAACAATGAACTTATTTTGGAGATATAAAATTGAACTGTTTAGTATCGTTTCTATTGCATACATTGGGATTTTCAGCTTGATATGCCCCTCCTCCTCCTTGCATATGTTTCCATGACATAGCTAGAAAAGCCTAGCTGGGTTAACAGCGTTCTCTTTCATTTTCAAGGTTTTTCCATTACTGAAATGCAGAAGAAACAAGCCATGCTTAATGCCAGCAAACTAAATCAGAGTGGGAAACCAAAAGGCAAGTCAAGAGGGCAAGTCTGCCCTCCTTGTTAACTTCTCCCCTAAAATAAATTATTTGAGTTCATAGGCTACAATCCAATCCTAATTCAAGGCCACATTCATATAATTTTATAATTAGGAAAGACTTTACCTCCGCCTTCTTGGAGAATGTGCTTTTTAACATGTAAGTCTAGACAAAGTGTTTCTTAAACTAGACAACTTTAAGATGTGTAGATCAACTTCCAGACTTCCCCATGACTAAATTATAGCTCTAGTAGTATTTCTTGAACATTCCTGAGACAAATAATTACTAAGTTGACTTTGCCTAACTTTTGAGCCTAGACAAGGTTGGCCAGATGCTGTCCCCTGCTGGGACAGGAGAGTCATAGCATTGACTCTTTTTATTGAAAACAGTAATGCATGCAGGATTTTACACAATTTTGATTTTACTGACTTTCTATTTTAAAATGTGAAGATGGAATGTGGTGGACCTTTTCTTAGTCAAACCTCCAATTTGGGCCCCTCCCCGACTGAATTGCATGTAAATGCCAGCATTTTGCTCACCATTTCTTCTTTCTAGTATGACAGCGTTTTAAAATTTTAAATTTATTGAGACAGCACTTGTCTGGAGAAACAGAAAATACGCAATAAATACTAAAGTCTCCACATGTCCTTTCCAGGGCCAAGTACAAGTCGGACTCCCTGTTTTGAGCTGCTTAAATTGCATGATAGGCATAAGATCTTTAGTAGCCCCTTGAACAGTAGCAATGATACACTGCAAACTGAATTAATGGGAGTCTGTATTAAGAGGATGTTAGTTTCCCAAACTGAGATACGATAATCTTTAATTGCCCATCTTAAAAAATACTATATTTCAATTTGACATCCGAATGTGCTTTGGGTTGTTTTACAACTGGGTAGATAGGCTCACAGGTCCTCTAATAGCTCTTCCTACTCTGGCACTCTCCAAATGTATGACAGATGCAATTTCAATGGGAGTTGCGGTCCCAGAGTTTTGAGAGAAATAACAGAGAAACCACCTGCAAGGGGTATGGTCCTTCCTCTTTCTTCCCGTGTAGTCACAGTAAAAGTCTGCTGCTTAAGAATAGCGCTTAAACCGTCAGAATGCAATTTGGGTTAAAAAGCATATTGAGAATGGGATACTCCTGTTCTCAGAGGAGGCAGAGCAGAAGATACAGGAATAATAATGTTTTTTCCTTTGCTCATTTCATCAGCAGTGATCACTAGGACGTACTATGATTTCTTGATGCGTCAGAAACACCCTACTCTGCCTACAAACCTCCCCCAGCAGCAAGTCTTCATGCTGGCAGAGCCCAAGCGCAAACCTTCAAACTTCTGGCAGAATATCAGCAGGCTGGCACCCTTTCGAAAATAAGGGGAAGCAGCCCGGCCTTGTGCCTGAATCCCTTTGGAGACAGCACTTTATGCTTCTGTCCTGCAAGTCCAAGCACTGCCTCCACCTCTGGCTTAGCATCCTCCTCTCTCCACTGACTCCTTTCCTTTGGATCAACTGGAAGACCTTCAAAATGTTATGATCTTGTTGTGTACGTGTGCATGTGTGTATGTTGGTGAAAATGAACCGAGACTGCCCATACGGATGAGTACCAAGGAGAAGACTGATGTGAGAATATATTTTTTTAATTCCTTATTTTGTCCCTTTCATCTCTGGGAACCTTTACTTGGAGATTCAAAAAGACTGACTGGGAAAGACAACAGTAGATGAGCAGCTACCATGACTTCTCGGGCATTTGCTCTGAGCAGCTATTTGACATCCTTACTGGCGCCCGTTTTCCTGAGATGAGGAGGTTCTCCCTTCCTCTTACCCAATTTTTCAGAAATCCAGAACCGCCTGAGCATTCCCCGAGATCAAATGTCACCTTCTCTTATGTCAGACAGATGGTCTGGAACCAGTGCTTGATTAACCAACCTGAGGTTTGGCTAACAGGAGCTTTGTAGCCTAATTGAGCATAGGGGATGGGGAATTGAGCCTAAATGACTTTTTAATTTCTTTTACTTTCTACAAAGAATTTCTCGTCGCTCTTGGCCAACAATAATTTTTCCTCAATGTTTATAAAATGTTTATTTATGTCACAGTGCAAATAACTGTATTTTGTAAGTTTGTAATCTGTCTTGTCAGGTTTTAACTTGAACCCTCTTTTGCCTCTTCTTTTCCTAAAAGAAAGCCAACATTTGGAAGCCTGTATCGACCTTCCATGACGTGATGTCCTCTAATTGTGTGGGAGTCCCATTCCAAGAATTCCAAAATAGGTGCAGTGAACTTTTGTGAATTCTGGGAGTTATAGTCCAGACATATCTAGGAGGCACCTTATGGAAGAAAGACTGGCCTATATTCCTAAAGATATAACACATAGATTTGTCTAAAGATTAATTTCAGACATGCCAGGCACTTACAAGCTAAGCAGTATTATTTAGAACTATATCACCTATGCAACCCTCTGCACAGGAGGTGAGGGTGCTTAAAAGAAGGCAGGGATACAGATTTGCCAATTTCTATGGAGAGTGTATGTTCAGAAACTAACCACTTTGAAAATTGATGGCACTCTCTCTCCATATATAATCTTTTGATTAGATAAAGATTTGCCTTACAATAGTGAAATAGATGGAAGCCATAACTGACTGAATCCCATTGTTTAGGGATTTCCTGGTACTGTGAAATTAAAGTGAAGAACTCAATCTACCCTGGCATGACACGACTCCAGGGGAGTGAGCATTCAGCAGTGTGATGCAAAAATGTTGCAGGGTCCAACTGTAGCTGACCAGCCTTCAGTTATAGAAAGCTAGAAGCATGTACAGAATCATTCTTGCACTTTCTCTTTCCCCCCTTTGAGGGGTTACATTTAATTTCATAAAGAAAACTGTAAAACTGACTTTCACCAAGTGTCTCTTTTTTTCTTATGCAGAAATGTCTTGTAACCCAATAAGCATGTCCTTTGCATTCGAATAACTAGTGGCTTGCCTTGGAGCAATCAGCATGGTTTTTATTTCATACTAGGTGCATTCTTGTGTTTAGTGTGTATCATTATGTATTTGTAGAGCTACATATTGAAATGGCAGACTATTCAGTTTCGTTCTCAAGAAAACCAAACAATATGGGAAACGGTAGAGTAACACAAGTGTATACTCAGTTTCTAGGCAGCCAAAGCTCATCTTTTACCTTAAAAAAGTAATACAAGGATAAGAGCTGTAGTGGCACAGTGGTTAGAGTGCAGTACTGCATTCTACTTCTGTTAACAGTAGGCTGCCAATAAGTTCAACAGTTCGATTCTCACTGGCTCAAGGTTGACTCAGCCTTCCCTCCTTCCGAGGTCGATCAAATGAGGACCCAGATTGTCGGGGGCAATATGCTGATTTCTGTAAACTGCTTAGAGAGGGCTATAAAGCACTGTGAAGCGGTATATAAGCTTAACTGCTATTGCTACTATTGCTAAATTAACTTCTGGTCATGCTGAGTCTCAAATAGTAATTGTTAATTATGCAGTTGACTCACCCTTGTGCTACTATATGAATACATACATTGGAATACAATTTAAATAGATCTAGAAGGATCAGGTAAAGTTGCAAAGATAATGGCCAGATATTTTTTCTTGGAATTAACACTCAACTCTCATAATCACATGGACATAATCATGATTTTTTTCACCATAATGCAGAAGTGGATCACCACTATTTTCTAGCGTACCTTTTCAGCTTTCCAGTCCAATTTACGGTTTTAGAATTCCTTCCATCCTCCTCAAATGGTAATCGAATCTGAGATTTACTAATATTTTTTAACATTAGCCATCTTCTGACAGGTGCCGCCTCCTGATGCAATGCTAACACAATATGCCTAGTTTGAAAGCTTGTTCAGTTGGCACATATGCCACAAACACACTTCTCATCAGATATTTTAAACATTCTTTGGGACTTTCCCAAGTTGCCTTGACCTACTACTATTTGGAAATTAGGAACTGTAGTTTGCAACAAAAAAATTTAGTTTCTAAAGTGGTCATTTTGATTAGAATGACACAGTGAAGTATAAAGCTGATTAAATTGTGGTGGGAGACATAGCACCCATGCACTTGTTTAACTGAGCTTTTTAATTTAATATGTTGCGTGAACACATTCCATAATTTGCTAGGCTTGCAGTGTAATCACTCAGGAATACAGCAAGTGCTCGAAGAAAACTGGTAGTGATGCTAGTGTCATGTCCGAAGCTATTTTTATATTGATATATAGTTATGTTCAAAACCTCAAAGTCAATGATTTCTTCTACAATAATTGAGAAGAATAACAGGTGAAAGTCTACTGAGTCAGATGAGACTTTCACAAATTGAATGGCATGGTACTTTAACAATGCCAGGATGACAATTTTTTTTTAAAAAAAAGCTAGCACACATACACTCCCATAAACAATGTTCTAAGAGTATCTGGAAATAGGCCAGATTCCAGAACAGTCATTTCTTTCACTTAAATGGAAATAGTTTATTGTTTTATTTGGATAATTTTGACTATCACATAGATGATTTTGCAAAATATCTTACAGAAAAAGGGGAAAACATATACTTCCCTAATTAGAAAAGAACATTAAATTATTGTTCAGAAATCCTCAGCAAAAATAGGATTAGGTATTAATTAGAAATTTTCAATATTGTCAGCAAAAGAACTAACAAAAAAATTCTCTACAATGACTTTCTGGAGGCTGCAATGTAGAAATTTATATTTCAGTTGAAAGCATGTCATGTTTCAAAGCATTTCATGAAATCATGCAAATACTGTATGAAATATATTACTAGCTTTAGCCTACACCAGGGCAAGCATACAACTTAAATTGGGGGTCCAATGGTACTGTAACCTCAACACTGGCAAGGCTATAAGCTGCTCTATATATTAGCAATCAGACTTGAGGCAACGTGAAATAAAGCCATTAACACATAGACCAATTCCTTTTGCTTGCTGTTTTCTTTCAAAGTCCTGACCAGTGATCTGAACAGCTTAGTGCTTTGTCACATCAGTTTCACTTCACAATTCTTCTAAATAGATGAGTTTTGCATTATTCACATCAAATAAGGAGCGTGGCAATTGGTCCACTCCACTTGGCTTTGAGAGAGCTTTGCCTTGAATTCTAGGCATTACACATTTAAGGATTTAGAGAAATCAGAACAAGTTCAGGGGAAAGATGAAATTAAGCCCCATGAAGAGGCTTAAAGAGCTGGTGGGTACAGTCTTGAGAAGTTGACAGGGGGATACAGTGGCATTTTCCAAATATCTATTGTATCACACTCAAGTAACATGAATGCCCTTAATTCTCATGGAGTGCATGGCATGAAAAAGATTAAGTTACAGGAAGGCAGATCGTTAGAAAAAGTCTTAATGTGACAAGAGCCAGCTACCTGGAGGGTGGTGGATTATTTCTATGGGACATTTCAGTGGTTATCTAGAATGCCCTAATTTAAATTCCTACTCTGAATAGGCAGTTGAACTTGCTGACCTAAATGCTTCTTCCAATACCAAACTCCCCTTCCAACTTTCATTAAGCATGGCAAAATTAGTTCTCTTAAAGTATGTGAGATATAAAATTAAAACATTTATTGCCAAGGGGAGAAAAACCTGCTAATCTCACTAACATTTTTCTTTTAATGAAGCTTGCAAATTGCTTTACAATTTTATGGTGTAAGACAGCAAGTTTGATGGGAATCAAACAACTGTTGCTCGGTAAGTTGAACGCAGGTAACGTGATTTTCTTCAGATGTTTTAAATCACAATCCCCATAATACACTGTTAATAGCTTTGCTGGCTGAGACTGATGGCAATTGTAATCCACAACTTGTAGAATGTGCCAGATTGCCTATCTGTCAGAGATGAACAGTTTCTAGCACAGTGCAGAGGGAAAAGTCTAAACGTAATTCAAATGTAACAACTTATTTTTTAGAATTGTAGTTGCAAAAAAAAGCAACAATAAGCAACACAGTCAATCTTTATTGAAAACTGAAGTATTAATACATAACAATTCCTGTTACATAAACGTGCTTTTAAGAATTTAACTCTGAGCTCATCTACTCATTCGATTGTATAATAAAAATGAATTTTACACAATTGGCTCAGAATGGAATTGCCACTCCTATGTGTTGATGCAAAAGATGTGATGCTTTAAACTTCTGGAAGACAACATTGACCTAAACTTGGGGAAAAGTACCAATACAACTGTTTTAAGACAGTTTTTTATTAAAAAAAAAAGTTATATAAAAAGGAAACCTGTGCCTATTTCATAAACAACACTATTACTGGGGCCTCTTGCACTTCTCTTGCATGCATTCCCCTTTTCAGCCCACAAGGGCAGCCAATAATAGCACTACAATAAAATCCCACTAACAAATCCATTCTACTAAAAACAAGTTTGTACAGCAAGCCAAGTGAAGCTTCCACAGTTTGCTTGCTAAGTGCTCAAAAGTCATATCAGATTAGAAAAAGTCATACTGATGACAGGGAACTGGAAGATAAACTGTTCAGACTCTCTTGGTATGTTAAATTGGCTCCTGATATTGGGATGCTTAAATATTTCCGTGTCATTTTAGAAAGAGTGCCCATTTCATTTAAAATAGCTACCTCAGTATCTCACAACTACCAATGTCTTTGGTAAGTTGGAGAGACAATTCAAGGATTCTGATAATGCAACCTCCACCCCAGTTCCTTGTTGCTTGCTGTCTTTCAATCTCTACTGACTGGCAGCTTGAACAAGAATTAGATGTTTAATATAAATGTAGCTCCTTGCCTGTCCTGCTGTCTCCCTTTTGTTATTACTATTTCATGTGGATGGAATTGTTAAGATATGTTGAGAAGGAATGACCAGAGGAAAAAGTGAAGAGGGAAGGCCAAGTGCAAACAAACTCTATGCACAGGTTAAAAACAAATCACAAAGTGACTTCTAGATTGGGGCTCAGTGTTTGCAGGCAGAGACAGAAAGGGAATGTGCTAAATTAGCAAACCACCTAATATAGAATGTGGTATTAAGTTTCGCTGTCAAAAAATTAGTTATCAATGCCTATTTAATTTTCTTGCCCCAGAACAGACCCTTGATGTTGGCTGTTTGCTTCATAGAATTAACACAACAATGCAATACAAACTAGTTGAAAATGTTTTGCTTCTCTGCATTTTGACTGTAACAAAATTAACTTAGTTTTAGAATGTCACAACCAAGCAATAAAAATGCTCAATAGAAACACTTAGGGGACAGAGGTTTTTCCCTAATAAATTCAGTATTTTCCACTGACGTTGAAATTACTTTGCAATGGCCATGGAATATTAACTATATGGAGCTTGTGTCAAGTTTTAGTCATGACAGATTAAAAACTATGCTCTCACTGAGTTACATTTCGGGAATCAAAATAAAGCAAAAAATCTTCCCTCCATTTATCTCCAACGTGGCATCAAGACACATTTTGTGGTAATGCATGAGCTTCTCAGAGTATTTCAATGTATGTCTACAATAATATTTTGTTATACATTTATTACCTCAATCAAAAATGGGAGATTTAGTTTCATGTCAGTTGGTTAGCACTAATACCACCAATTACATCTACAAGTTTCTTGGCCAAATATAAAGTATCAGTAGAACATGTCTATTTTGTAACTTTTCAAAAAAAAAAAAAGAGAGAGAGAGACACTTCAAAATATCATGTTATCTACTTTGAGAATGTCTCCTTAACAATGCCTTCGGTAATATTAAAAACATAGCCTTTGAAATTAAACTCAGATCCTTTGTTTTCTCTGTTATTGCTGTAATATGTTACTGTATTCTCCTCTAGAGGCTGCATTTGTTTGGAAGCAGCTTGATTGGAGCCTTGTCTCTGCTGCATCAACCTCCTTTAAAGCTTTTGGAGGACTTTCAATGCAACCACATACTAAGAATTAGAGGCTTTACCTCGCCCACCCTCCCATACAGTATTTCTAAACAGGGAACTAACAGCCAGGAAGAGAAAAAAAAATCCACAATATCCCCTGTCAAGTACATCCATTTGAAGTACAAACTTTGTTTCATAGTCATGCTTTTTTAATTATTTGCAACAATATATCAAGCTATATACATCCTCTCATCACTGTGCTTTTGGTTACTTTCCTACTGACACTATTGGAGGTATGGAATTATCTCCAATAAAATATCATTGCCCCATTCCCCCTCTCCCCAAATTCTGGAAGGTGCAGTAATTTTTGCAAGAAGTACTATTCCTCAAGGAACAGCATAGTACTATTCCTCCATTGCAGATGAATCCCATAACATAACTCAGAAAAAAGTGCTCAAAGTTGGATTACCTAAAGGATGTTACTATCACTGTATTTTTTTAAAAAAAAAACCAACCAAGGAAGTATTTAGAAACTGAAATTTGAGGAGAATAAAGTACAATTTATCTTTACAAACTGCTGCATTAGCTACAGACTTCAGGGCATTTATATAAAGATAAGCTTTTATTTATTTTCAACATGTCCCTGGCAAAACTATTTTTTTCAAAACTCACAGCTATGATAATGTGGCAAGAAACATTTAACTTTAAAAGCCTGCTACACTGGCTAAGTGTCCATAATGAATAATCATTAAGTTTAAGAAGCACTCTTCAGAATGATGACAACTTCACAAATGGAATAGCAAAGCAGACCCAAATGGCAAGAAAGAATGAATTTGTTGTTCTATGGATACAAAACTTTCTCGGCTGCAATAAGTGCTCAAGATTAAAATGTAAGAATACAAACCATTATGTTGTGTCACTGGCATTTGGATAAAGGTGTCATATAATGATCCAAGGAAAATAGATTTTAAGTAAAACAAAAAAGAGTGTTATCATAAAGGCCCTGTTTCAAAGGGATATGAGGCACAGAAGATTCTTGCCCCAGGGGAAAAAATAGGATGGTAGTACTAAAATCAGTTTCCAAGCTACATATAAGTAGTTGCAATATCCGATTTAAAAACTTATCATCCCAATGTTGGGATGCTCAGTCTCACAATTAAAAAACACGAACAACTTGCAAATATTTTACCAATACTATAAACTAATCTACAAATGTTAACTTTAAAAGGGAACATTTTAACCTTTGACTACACTATTTATTGCAGACAGGAAATACTGGGGGATATAATTGGTGCCAATTCAAAGAAAGCCCTTGATTGCTTTTAGCACTGAAATTAAAACCTAAAATAATTTTTTTAAATTCCCATAATAATTTTGATACACAAACTGGTTCCAAGACTAGCCCTATATCGCCACAGCATTGACTGAGGTACTTCTACAAAGTCTCAAAGCTGTAGGCAAGGAGTTCAGAAGTGGTTCACTGCAATGAAATACTGCGTCCGTCTTCTTAATTTCAATTTTTCCAAATGCAATTTAGGAGGTAAAAAAGTATATGCCCAAGATTATGCCCAAGAATATTATTACCAAAAAGAATCTTTGTACTTGATCACTTTTGAATTTAGTCCTAACTTTTATGTAAAGTTATATTCTAACAATTGCTTCCACGTTTGGTTCATATCCACGCTGCAAGGAAAATAAGCCAATAAAATGATTTAATTAATTTCTCCCCTTTAATATATCAAAAAGGACATTTTCTTTAGAATACGTTGAATTCTTTTCTATTGGAATATTGATATTACTATGCTTTTACAAAAGAAAGCTGCTCAAACTATCAATCTGGCCAAGATTAGCCCGTTTTTGTTATAGGGGTAGACCTGAACAAAATTCTAATTTACCAACAGTGTGGAAATCATTGACATTAATCACTTAAGACTGTTAAAGGAGGTAAACCATTATGTGGGTGATTTTCCACCAAACATTCCAATGATGATTAATGACTTAGATTTAACCACATTTTTCCTATATTATATTTTTGTCCTTGAGAATGTTCATAACACTGAATCCAAAAAGTGGAAATGGAAAGAACTTACAAATAACAAATGGTTCCTTTGCAAGATTTCTACAAAGTCATTTTCCAGTCACTGAACCTGAAAGAAAAATACCACCATTTTTTTCTCCCTTTATCTGGTGCCGTAAAAGGTTAACACACTTGCTAATGTAGGATGTTGAAAAAAATCACTGTCACAATTCTATCTCTTTAAGACCCTGCAAACATTACAACAGTGCATCAGTGACATAAACTGTAAAATACTTTTCGGCTCCTTTGGATTTTGCATATGACAATTTTTGCATCAGTCAGAGCAGGTAGATTGAGCAAGCTTTGCGAGTTTTAGACATGCATTCAACTAGATATGAATCAATAAATTTATACTCCCTTTAATCATTATAATTAGCTAAAAATTGCAAGACAGTCCACAAAACAGGATTTGCTTTAAGACTAACTGCTGGAGTTTCAAGATGTAAGATATGCAGCACTGGGAAGTCTTCAGTGGAATTAGTGTTTAGCAAAGGATTGCAAGCATTCAGAAGAAACAAGTCCTGGTTGGAGGCATGAAGGCTTCAGCACCAACTTTTAAACCTCAGTTAACTTGATTGCATATCTCCCATCTTCAAATCTGCATTCAAAAGGAGGCAAAAAGAAAAAACAAAAACTATGTATCCAATCTGACTTTTGAGAGTTCTACACTAGAGAAATCATTACGGCTATAAATATATGAATACTTACACTGGGTAATGGTAATCACCATTGCGGGGGAACATAACTATAGGTTGGAGTTCCTGGAGCTCGATAAGTGGGCATTGTAACTGGGTGGGGGGCTACGGGAGTTGGGGAATGTGTTGTCAACAAGGTACCTGGGAAGGAAAAATATTTCCACATTTAATTGGTTCATAATTAGCACTCTTCATCGTTTATAAATAATTTGGAAGTTGGCATAGCCACCATCATTTCTGTTACAGGAACTTAAAAGAAATTAATTTTGCAGACTTTGTTGTTTTGTTTTGTTTCCCCACTATTTTGTATCAGTCTTCCACAGGCTATATCTTCCAAATTCCCAGAATTACCAATTAAAATATTAAGGCATGGCACAGAATTAAATTCACTTCTTGTATTACCATGTTAAAGCTTCTCTCTGCACTTTGACAATCAATTAATAAATATTCAACAAATAATATTTCTCCACTTACGACCACAATTGAGCCCAAAATTTCTGTTGCTAAGCGAGACAGTTGTTAAGTGAGTTATGTCCCATTTTATGACTTGTATTGTCACAGCTGTTAAGCTAATCATTGCAGTTGATAAGTTAGTAACATGGATGTTAAGTGAATCTGGCTTCTCCATTGACTTTGTTTGTCAGGTTGTAAAAGGCGATCACATGACCCTGGAATACTACAACCATGATAAATATGAGTCAGTTGTCAAATATCTGAATTTTGATCATGTGACCATGGGGATAACACAATAGCTGCAAATGTCATTTTTCCAGTGCTTCTGTAACTTTGAATGGTCACTATATGAATTCTGGTAAGTTGAGAGTTCTGTACTTAGCATACAATTGACTTGTGAGGATCACTGTCACAGAATGACCTGCATTTTAAAATCTGTTTGATAGTCAAAAGATTAACATTAGTTATATCAGGAATATTAGTGCTGTGTGCCAGAGATGATCTTTTTACTAATGGCTGTCTGAGAATTTATATATACCACCCAACTGGCAACACTAATGGGTATCAAGTGCTCTATAACGCTAATGCCATACCATAGACTGTTGGAATAAAAGAAACTTCACATACCTGCAGACATTGCCATTGTGGTCCCAGCCACCATTCCCATGGTGACGCCATTTCCTCTGGGAGGTGGAATTGGTGCTGGATACATAGTTGCAGGCATTCCATTGGGCTGCACAACTGTAGTGTGATGGATTACGTGGGGTGGTGCTGCATATAAAGGCTGTGTGTAGTAAGTGCCTTGCTGTTGAAAAAAATGGTTGGTTTACTAAAATTCTTTCCAGGATTATTGATACATATTAAAAGGTCACATAGTTTCAAGGCAATGCGGTTATTTTATTTATACACATCAGGTATGAGTCGGGTCGTTCAAAAAGGAAAAAAAAGAACCGATTACTGTTATGAGTAATAATGAGTTTTCAGTTCTCTCAAAACTATTCCTCATTAACTGTTTAATCAATCTGAACTATCTGGGAAGCACAAGTGTTGAATCTCCAAACAAGTCATAAACAAGAAGTCAACAACTATGTTGTTCTGATGGAAGATGATCAGAACTATCACTGACCTCCGTGCCTTCCATCGCGCAGTAAAGACCTATTTCTTTGCCCAGGCCGGGCTGGCCTAATTTTTCGCCCTTCTGTACACCTTCCACTGCCCAAAGGTTATTAATTTTAAATTATTCGTTTTAAATTGGTTTTTATATTGGTTTTTCTAATTCAGCCTTTGTAGTTATAGTCTTTTAAATTCTTTTAATATGTTTGTTGAATTTTATGTCTGTCTATATCTGTTTTTTATGGCTGTACACCGCCCTGAGTCCCTTCGGGGAGAAGGGCGGTATAAAAATACAAACAAACAAATAAAATATAAGCCAGAATTTACTGCAATTCTGATTTACATATAAGTATGATTAATTATACCCTCTACCCAAAGCCATCACAACACTAAGGATCTTAAAAATGACACAGTTCCAATTGATATATAATTAACTCAAAGAACAAACCAATTCTTTTTACCTGTGCATATGGATTCTGCTGTGGATAGGCACTTCGAACTGGGTATACTGCAGTTTGGTAAGGATTGGGCGATGAAGAATAAGGAGGCACTGTACCACTGGTGGGTGAGCAAGAGACTTTATATGGTGTGCCTGGTGTATAACCTATATTAAAAGATAACCAAACGTAAACTTTGTGTTTCAATAATTTGTGGTATTCATATTATTAAATGGTGAGAAATAGCATAATCCATTTTTTCCTAATTAAAATCACAAAAATAGGAAGAAATTGCTACCCACTACAAACATTATTTATTTAAATGTATATGACTACCCATCTCAACATGATAACTACGGGCAGCTAAAAACAGTTAAAAACTGTTTGTTACAAGATCACAATATTAAAATAAATATAAATTGACAGTCAGTTTTTTTAAAAAAACACCTACAATCATCCTGCAGGCTCAGCCCCCATACCCAGTGATAAGCTCTATAAGCACAAAGAGAACAATAAAACATATGCAATGATCAAGAATAACTAAGTAAGTACTTAGCTTTTAATATTTAGAAATTGAAAATAAAAAGCACAATGTAAAAAATGTTTCTCATTATTTATTTATCAAATTTGTATGTTGTCTGACTCTCAATGATTCTTTATTACTACTATTGTCATAAATTCTGAATTGTTACCATTGTAAAGTTTGATAAAAAGGATTTACAGGTAGTTCTTGAGTTAGAAGGGCTTTTTGGGACTGGAATTTCTACTAAGCAATTAAGTCATAAAGAGCAACATCACATGACCCCATTGCTTAGTAGCGACCACCTATGCTGCTGTTAAGGTAAAGATCCTGGGTCATTAAGTGAGCATCTCCCTGTAATGTTCTGCTGGTTTCTAACAACCATGTTAGTGGGGAAGCCAGCAAGAAAATACAAGTCCCAAGCAGCTTGCAACCAAGTCAGCAGGCAGATAAGTGGCTGCAGAATGAGAGAGTGAGAGAATGCATATGTGACCAGGAAGGTACAGCACAAGTGCAGTGGGACTTGGGATGGCTGCTGCTGGGTGGGGGAGGGTGTATGAGTTAGAGGGAAGGGATGGCAGGAGTGCTGTGAGGCTTGGGGAAGGCATGTAGGTGATGGAGGAGTATTATTTCAGGGAGGGTGTCACAGCACAAGCCCAGTAAGGCATGGGGTTGGTGTAAAGTCAGTGAGGCTCAAGGTGCACACAAGTGACTGGGGAGGTGTGATGCAAACACAGCAATGCTCATGGAGGGTGTGCAGATGGTAAGCGCACATGCAGGGGGACTGGGGAATGGTGCACCACTTTGGCAAACTTTCCCAAGTTATTTTGACCTTCACTGCTGGTTTCTCCAATGACTTTGCTTGTAGGAACCTTTTCTCTACCTATTTTCATCTTAACCACCCCTTATTGTCCTTGATTACATTCTTTGCTATCTATCTCTCTATCTATCACAACAGGAGTTCCTAACACCGGGTCCATAGACCGGCAACGGTCTGTGGCATGCCAGCAACCGGTCCACGCAAACAAGACAAGCCCCATCCGCAGGATGCAGACAGCGCACAAAACCGGTCTCTGGTGCCCAAAAGGTTGGGGGACATTGTTATACAATGTTTCTTTCATCCCCATTTTTTTTCAGCCATAAGTTTCTTATAGACATTTTTTCTTACCATAATGGATTAGTTCGTTTCGCGACTGTCACAATTTATGACAATGATGGGCAGGCTCCTTTACATCATAAGTCAAGGACAAAGGAAATAGGACAAAGCATGCTTGGTGGACTGATGAAATTAAAAAAGTTGCAGGTGAGAAAAAATGCCTGTAAGAAAATTATGGCTGGAAAAAATGGACCCGATTTATATGATGGTCATTATGGTCACCACTGTTATTAAGCAAACACTGCTATCGTTAAGCAAACTAATAGTTCACAATGGGTCATTTCCCCTCACAATTAGAAGTACATGCTGGTTTTGGGCAAAATGGGTCTAAACTGCAGCAGTATGACCTTGGGGCACGCAAAATGGCTGCAAATGTGGCCTGTTCCTGGCTGCTAAGCGCTGGAGGATCGGTCACATAACCATGAACAGGGAGGATCCGGATCTTAAGAAGTCCCAAGGCAGAGCCATCATAACTGAGCAGTGGCTAAATGACCAGTTGTAAGTTGTAGACTACCTGTAGTTTAAGTTCACACGTTTATTGGCACTCTGAGCCATAATCCTTTCCCCTCTACTCCAATAAGTATCCATACCCTTCTTCATTACATTTATTTTCCATTCATTCTGTTTGGAATTTAAGCAATACTCTTAAAATATCTCATTTATTTCCCCTTCCTGCAATTCTCCTTTTCCCACTCTATTTCTACAGTTTTCCTCCCAGCAATTTGTTCCTTTAGATCAACGTTTGACACTATCCAAAAGGTTCTACATTCAAAACCATTCTTCGTGGTTATATTCTTCACTAATTATCTCAATCTCATATCTAACGCAAACAACCATGCATTTCAATTGATCCTTTTTCCATGTGTATGCATAAGTACCTGTTTAAATCATATACTTGAAACTGTCTTTTCCCTAAGCATGAAACAATTACAATCATTGTATTCATCCCTGCATTTCTGAGTGGCAAAATATTTTTCCTACATTGTTTTATCTTGTCTGGCCCATCCATTCCTGTAACAGAATAACCTTTTCTCCTCAGAATTTCAGAATCTCCAGGATTTTTCCCTTCAAGCTTATTCCCTATTATTTCGTTGTCACCACTCACGTGCAACCATTATCACCTCATCGATTCCAGTTTTCACTTATGTGTATGTACACAAGTACACCAAATGTTTTCGAGCAAAAATGCTATTGTACTTAGGAATGTTCGAAGACCATGCAGTAATCAGAACTGGGCACAATACTCAAAGTGGTGGCTTGACCAAAGAAGAATAAAGTACAACTATTACTTCCTCTGATTTGAAAACTATACCAGTGCTGATACATTTTAAAAATGCATGTGCCTTCTTTGCATTAACACCCCCTCCTCGGCAGATTCATATTTATAAATGAACCATTCCAAGATTTTTACAAACATTATCATCAAGCCGGGCATTTTTCCCTCCTATATCTGTGCATTTGAGTTACTTTTTCCTAGCTGAAGAACTTTGTGTCTATTATATTCTATTATTTCTAGCCCATTATCTTTACTATCAAACTAATTGATTTTTTTCCTATTATATATTAGCTATTGTACCTATTTTGTGTTACTTAAGTTGATAACCATACTTTCTACCTCAACCACACCCAACTTTCAAATGTAATATTTCAATATCCTAGTCAATTTAGATCTAAAGACTAAGGAATTTTTCAAACAAAAGAGTTATTGATGTGATTGCAGCACTTAAATGTGTCATGTCTTTGAAGTGGTTGGCTCAACACAAATCAGCCTCTTGGTTAGAAAAAATGATTAGCAAGTTACATATCTCAACGCTTCAGAAGAACTTTCTCTAGAGCTCAATCTGAATTCCATGAGACATGTCAAATTTCTCATTGAAGAAAGACTGTGCATTTGGGAAGCACTAGTCATTGAAGACATTGCACACATTTTTGTTGACTGCAAACTGTTTTCTGCTGTGTACTAAGACTCTTATTTAAAAACAAAAAACTGAGGCATCCTAAAGAAATAATATTTATTGCAGGGTACAAACCTACAAATCACTACTAAGATTGTACTGTTCACTTCAAAGGCCATTATGAACAGGAGATAATATCTAGATCAGACTGGGGTTAACTATAGGGGTAATGACCTATTATGAAAGTGTTCTATTGTTTGTTTTTTGCATTTCTTTGTAATTCTGTATCGATTTTATATATATGGTCAATTAAGTTAATAAAGTTTCTACAGAACTCAATTAAACTCTATATCATTCATTATCTAGTTCACTCTGATACAGAATTATTGAGGAACATTCCATGTTTTTCAAATTAGTTCTATACCCACTTGTCATACCTCCGAATTCACAATTAACTTGTTTATCAGAATGTCATGGCGTACTGACAAATGTTCTGCTGAAGTTAAGATATATAATGACTACAGTATTCACACAATCTATTTAAATTTATCAGATCAGTTACCCTGGGCAAGTACCAGTACCAGAACCTGTGCATGAAAATTCCTATTGTTTTCAAGATGTTTGTAAATAATTTGTTCTCATTTTTTTTAGGGATCAATCTCAGATTAACAGTCAATAATTATATATATTCTCATTTTTGAAGAATGACTTTAGTCTTTCTCTAGTTATTTAACCAGAAATTAATTTATAAATGGGGTACTGTATTTAATAATCAGGTAATTTTAATATTAATATAACATTTTTTATCCTGGAATCACATAAAAAATTCTGAGATACACTTGAAAACATGCATATATACATTCAGGTAGAAATTTCCAGAATTAAGTTTAACTCTAACTTTGTTGACAAAGTAGGAAAGTATGTATGAAAGTGTATCGACTCTTCCCTCTGATGTGGCTTGCTCTTCGGTATACAATTGTTTTCCATCAATACAATGCAACACTGTTTTAAAACCAGAGTGGGTGGTTCCAAACCATTATAGCAACAGAACGCTTAAGAACACCAATAAGTGGAATAGAATTCTGTTTGTGAGGCAGATAGACCAGATACTTTAGTGTATCCTAATTCACAGCTAAACTCAGAACTCCCTTAATGTACTAATGTCCAAGGAATGATCCCATGGAACAAAAAAGAGGACTGAAGTTCAGATTATTTCAGCCATTCCATTCAACCCCTAGGGCTTTCAGTAAAATCCATCTTTGTCAGGATGATTCTTTGACAGTTCTGTACTCGTGAATCCTGGAAATCTGTGGTTGTCATGCTAAGTCTAAAAAAAGATGGTGAATATGTAGAGGGCAAAATGGCTCTCAAGAAAGGATTATCTTAAAGTATCTCAGTGTGATGAAGAAATATTTCTATGGAGATGATGTCATAAGTGGGCCTTAGTTTGGCCTGCCCTGATATGACAATTGGTTACTTTGGATGGGAGTGAAGATATGATTCGGCTTAAAGTCCAAGCCTGTTCCCAACATTCTTGCCTAAAAGAACTATTTTGTCAGAGCTTAATAGAATGCCCAATGGGAACTTCAACTCAACATAAAAGCTTGCCTCAACTCATGAGGCATTCCATAAGTGTTAACAAAAAGAGGGCTAATATAGAAAGGCACTCCATTCCTGTTCATAGTTTTAAATTGCTCTCTCGATATCATGAAAAAAGATGACTCTGGACTCCTGAAAATCAACTATATGTTACAATTATAAAAACTGCAGTGAAAAAGATATTCTAAAGGCAATATCCATATCTAGTCCTTTTAACAAATAATTGAGCGCTCAAATTCCACTTACATAGAAGCACAGTGCTGTTCCTCTGAGAGTTACCATACTTTTTTAAACTACAAGATGGACAAATGTAACCAATGAAGAAATATTCAGCATGAACTAATATTATGACATTTTCCTGCTGCCTTTGTGTTTGACATTTTCAGACACAGAATGCATGAAAGTATTTGACTACTTAGTGTTTATGTGTCACTTACACTATCATAGATGTCAATATATTCAATATTTAAATTATGCAATACTACCATATACCTGTTTGGAATGTTGGATTTGCTGCAGGATATAGGTTAGGAGAATAAGCAGGAGCAGCAGCTGCATAGCCCATTGGGAATCCAGCTGAAAGGAACAGTTAAAAAGTATTTTCAGATCTATCAATATTGTACTTGCACTGTTATACAACAAGCTTAATACTGTAATTATATAATTTAATATAATTCCAATTCATAATATGAACACTATGTTTTGCCATTTAAGATATATCATTTAAATGCCTGAACTACCATATTTTTTGGCCTATAGGACGCTCCAAATCATAAGATGCGGGGCATTCCCGGCGTCCCGCGGAGCGATTCCCCCCCACGCGGGGTGCCGGGAACGCTCCAGTCCAAGCAGCGGGGTGACTCCCCCGCTGCAGATATTTCGGCGGAGCGATTCTGTGCTCATGGAAATCGCTCCGCCGGCAGCCCCGCAGCGGGAAAGTCACCCCGCTGCGTGGGTTGGGGCATTCCCAGCGTCCCGCGGAGCGATTCCCCCCCCCGCAGGGTGCCGGGAACACTCCAGTCCAAGCAGCGGGGTAACTCCCCCGCTGCAGAGATTTTGGCGGAGCGATTTCCGCACGCTTTTGGGGAGTATTCGCTCCATAAGGCGCAGACACTTCCCCCCCCTTTTTTTGGGG
>JANHFO010002177.1:141884-153397 GCA_032468095.1 Pareas carinatus
GAGGAGACCCTCTCTGTGGGAACGAACTGGGCGGTGGGAGGTATTGGCTGGCAGAATGCGGTCCTGCAGATAACTGGTAATAATTTTTACCAATAATAATTGGTAAAAAAAATCAATAATTTATAAATAAATTTATTAAATTTCCCCAATATGATTGGGCAACTGCAGGATAAAACATACAGTACAAAAACAAAAACAAAAGTTAACAAATGACCAAAAAGGAACAAAACCACCTTGAACAAGATAGTTTTTGTTTGTTTGCGAAATGCAAGTAGGGTTAGGGGAGAGCATTTCAGAGGGTGTGAGGTGCAAAACCGAGAAATCCTGTCACTTGGTTCTCATTCCAATTTTAACCCCATAAAGAGGAAGAGCCCTCAACAAGCCTCGTCCAAATGTCTTTTTTTTCTGGCAAGACTTTGCTACAGATACCCTGAAACTGCACTGAAAATTCTTTCAGTGGTAACCTAGTTGCTGCATTTTGTAGCGTCTGGGTCACCTCCAGTGACAAACCACCTATAAGGTCTTGATAATCCAGCCAAGTGGTGATCAAGGCTTGAATTGCTGACATCAGGTCATCCTGGCATAGGTAGGGTATTAAATGGCACACCAACTCATACTGGGTAGAAGCTTTCATGGCTGTGGCTTCCGCTGTTGCTAAAGTACAGTAGTGTTTCCAAGTAGTGTCTTCAAGTAGCAGATCCCTTCCTTTAGGAAGAGCACAACGCCATCAAGGGTCACTTTTCGACAGTGGTATTGGATTGCTTTGCTCTTTATTGATAAACAATAACTCTCTCAATTCACTTTTCCATTTGAGGCTGTTGAGATAGAACTTGCAGAGCCTGTTATCTGGATGAAAAACCTTTCAAAACACATTGGGCAATTTCTGAGCAATTCTAGTTGGTAATGTGTGTTGTGTCTTTGAAGAAAACCAGGATATTGGCAAATTGCTAGGATTGATGACACATTTGACATTCTTCATTATTGCATTTAATGAGTAGTTCAATCTGAGGGGGAAAAAAAACCAGTAGAACATAATGATGCTGCTTACCACTTTTTATCATATTCGTTACAGATTGTGATTAAAAAAGATTATGTAAATGCAGATAATAGCAGAATCTACAACCCAAGTCCCCTGTATATGTATAATAAAATATAAGCATTCAAAGTTAAAAAAAATGTGGACTTTCCATATATATCCAACTATTTACTTTCCCAAAGTTAAAACTCTATGGAGTTTTTTATACAATTATAAAAAACCCTCCTTCCCCCCCAATTCATCCTTTCCATGCACATGAACCTAAAGTAAACCTTGGGGAACATTCAAGACAAGGGAGGCAAAGATAAGCATGAATAGGTATGTAGCGGCTTGGTTTACTCAAGCTTTGTTGGATTACAAGTCCTGTCTCTTTCCTGGATGAGGTGATGGGACCTGTAATCCAGGACACTTGAAAGGAGCACAGGGATTATGCAAGGACACTTCAGAGTCAGTTGAGTGAGAGGTTTGTAAAATAGCAACTTGTTTTCTAAAAAGCCACAATCTGTTTGCAGAAGTAAAAGAGGGAAAGAAATAGCCTCAGGGAGAAAAACATAGCAAGAGCCTTTTAAAAAAATTAATAGTGGGTTATGTAATACTTTAAAAACAAACAAAGGATTCAGACACTACCTGCACAAAGGCAACAAAAATCAAATTGTTTTTGAATAACAAAACAAATTTTCAAATCCTGGTGGGGCTGCTGACTGGTATTCTCATTCTTACGGTACTTATCCGAATGGCAGAGTGGGCTCCTGAAAATATTTTCCTGCACAGTGACATTCATTGTGGTGTTTCTCAACTGCTGAAAGAATTGAGTAATTAAAGACACCTAGAGTTTTGAAGTTCTTTTTTTCTTTTTTTGTAAGAAGTCTGTTGTGTAGTTATAGGATTAATTTTACTACCATAATTACTGGTCAGCCTGATCTATGTTACATTACAGTGGCATCTGCTATTGTATTCCTCTGGAATCTTGTGTGCACTGTTTTCATTTGTCATCTTTCTGATATTAAATAGAAAGCAAAACTGAGAGACTTAACTTGTATAGTATGCATAATAGATATTGAATTATCCAGCTATTAGTTAGAAAAACCTTTATGCAAAATGTGTTTCCTTTCTTAAGTTTGATCTGCTTAGTTGCAGTTGTCATTTAATAACATGGCCAACTTTTGCTGTATTTTTATGTTGATGTTTCCAGGCTTTTGTTGCTTCTGAGGTGATGTATGATGACAATGCAATTTCTTCAGCACCCCCTCCATACACAGCTTATGCAACACCATCACCTGAGGTACATAAAATCAAATGTGTAAATGATTTAAAATGGTAGTAATTGATGTTTCATATCATCATGGATTAAACTTTCTGACAGGATCTCTGTCTTGAAGCAGAACTGTTAGGAAGTGCTGTTTATTTTTTTTATATAAGTGCCTTATGCCCCCACTCCTAATTAAGGCATAGCCTGTAGCTTCCTTGTTCTGGGCCCCCCACCCAAATATCTGGGGTCCTGGAACCCCAGTGGATGTGACTAACTCATTCCGTTTGATCATTTTGGCTGAAATCAAATAAATGCAAAGTTAAGGTGCTGCAAAGTATTTATCTCAAGTATTACCCTTTGTTTCTGAGGATTAGATCCTAAAAGCCTTCCTAAGTAAATTAAATTGAATGGTGATCTTTGTGTGTGCTTTCCTGGAAAAAAATGGGCAAAGGGATAGCTAATGACAGAGGGAGTGTCCTGAGAAGATAAAGTCGGTTTGACTTTCTGGTAAATAAGTGTTTTGCAATTGGTCATATTGATTCTCACCATTTCTTTCACAAATGCTTCAAATTTCCTCAGGTTTATGGTTACCCACAGTACAATAGTGCATATCCAGGATCTCAGATCATCTACACTTCTAATGGACAAACATATGCTATACCTTACCAATACCCAAACCAAGGTACTTGCTCTGCTTATTTTTCTCTTGAGCTGATTCATAGTTTAGAGTCATTTTAATAAATTATATACAAGCATTGTTTTTATACTGCATTGGGGCAGGCAATCCTTTTGCAATCCAAAACTGTAAAGACCCCTCCCCCTCACTTAATTTAATTTAGAGAAGACTCAGCAAAATAGTGGACTTGGGTCTATTGAGAATCCTAATACTTTATTGGTTTTTTAATGACTAATTTGCCATTGAAATTTAAGCCATATGATCTTAGTGGTGCAGCACCAGGCAAGGAATCCTATATAACCTAAAGATTGTCTACGTTTGCTATTTATTAAGAAATGGGGAGAAGTTGTGTTGGAATCTTCAGCTAGAGTGAGAAAAAAAGTGGAATAAAGAGATTGGCAAGCTTGAAATTGCTCCGGGGAGAAAGCAGCTGAGGCCAGACCCTTCCTAACATCCCTGAAGCTGTTCCTAAGAGAATGCAATTAGTCTGGGGAGATTCCTGAAAATAGACTAGCAACAATAAGGAAGCAACACTGTTCAGCTCACAGTGTTGTTCTGGTTCCTTGCACCTGACAAAGTATTTTATTTATCATACTTTATATCTTGTGAATCAGTAAGTTATTTTGAACCAGTTCTATATATAAATATGTGGACGTAAATACTACTGAATGTAGTGGTACTCATTTATGAGTAGATATTTAAAGGATTACATCACTAAGTATATCCTGTCTGCATCCACTCGCAGCGGAATGTACTCTATTTAATAGCTTAGTAATTTTAGGATTAAGTTTTAGTTTTGTAGTTACAGAATTAGTACCATATGACAGAATCATTCAAACAAGACTTCCTGTTCTTCCAAAGTATTTTGGAAGATTGGAGATGAGCTAAAGGAGGGCAGTATCTGAATACATGTGCAATCTTAATCAATTCTTTTACTCATGCTCCTTCACTACCCTTGTTTTATGCATATGTGAATTATGGGTATGTTCTCTAATGCTCTCTACTATTAAATTCAAGCTGTTCCAGTTGACATTTACTGCAATACTTCTTTTATTACTTGATGATAAAGTATAGCCCAAAATGTGTTGAATGTCCAATTTTATAGTGATCAAACATTCTTTGTGCTAGAACAATGCAAAAAAGTTATTTCAAGTTTAGTTCATTAATATCCCCTTTTGTTTTCTCCAGGACCCTATGGACCGCTTCCTGCAAACCATGTCATCATTCGAGAACGTTACCGAGATACTGATGGAGACCTGGCATTGGGCATGTTGGCTGGGGCAGCAACAGGAATGGCCCTGGGCTCATTGTTTTGGGTGTTTTAGATTTCCTGTGGAACTTCAAGATGAAGGATGTTCCTATTATCTTCTGTGTATAGTAATATACATATTGATAAAGTAGTATATAAGCGTTTCATAATTTCTAACAATGTTTTGGCTAGTGATACACTGGAATTAGTTAATCACATTCTTAATCATCCAGAAAGTTCACTTTAGTTAAGGAAGGCCAAGTAATTTGAGCCTATGTAATGTTAAACAAGTGGCAGTAATAAGAAATGAAGTATTACGAATGGTGGCTAAACAGCCACAACTGACTTCATTTTCCAGTGAAAAATTAACAATTCTCTTAGAATTACTTCAACAGCTGCCTCAGAAGGAAGCTCAAGTATTTTTTTTAAACACTTCTCGAAGACAAAAGATAAGAGAAAGAGAGTCTTTATGTGTGGATTCAGGTTGGTCTTGCATTTTAGTAGTTGATAAATATATACCATAAAAGCAGATAGTAATATATAAATCCTCCTGGATCATTAAGCCATGAACACTCCAACATTTTGTTTTGAAAATGTTCCAGTCTGAACTTGAAGGTGTTTGATGACCATGCAAATAATGACAGTGTCATACAAGTTGCTTTTTTATTTAGTTGGACAACTAGCAAAAGTCTGGACATCAACCTCTGAATGTGCTGTGGTGAATTATGAGCACTCTTAGCCAAGTAGAGATGATGCTACTTAGAATTCTGGAAGTTGCCATCCCATCAGAGGGACATTAAGTAGGAAATAGTGACTATATTAACGCCCTCAAGTTTGAGAATTTTAGCTGTGCCAGAATAAAATCAAGTAGCAAAATGATTCAACCTGGGTATGAAAACAGTTTGACTTTGGGTTTTGATAAATAGAAGGAGATGTTATAGTTCTACTGAGTATTTAAAACTTTATTAGATTGTTCTAAATATAGTAGAATAATATAAATAGAAATTATTTTTAACAATTATTTACTCTTCTGGGACATTGTAAAGAGGCTTGTCCTTGGTGATTAAGGGTGCCAGACATCCAAGAGTTTCTGATGAGTTTCATTTACTACTTGTAACTCACACACAATATTAGCAGTAAGAACCTGGTATTTTTAAAGATAAACAGTGCATGCACGTCCTGTTGAAATCTTAAGATCTGCATACAACTCTTTCAATTGTCTTTTACTGTCTGTTCTGTTTTGCAAACTTGAAACTTTCACAGAAGGAGACTTGGGTGATGCCAAGTTCATACAGGCAAGTGCTAATACTGTGTGTGATGTTCCTGTTGAGATAGGGTAATTAAATCAAAGCTAGCTGATGGCGTAAAACATCTTAATACTGGTTTCTGTAAACTTTACATTAACCACATGCTGTTACTTTTTGCCTTACGGATATGTGCAACAACAAAATTTAATAAGAGACATGGATGTTATCCATCATTGTTGAACTTGGAACCTTTCTTTTAAAGAAATAAATAATCTCTCTACTAAGTTATTTTTCTTGTTTCAATGAGTAGATCGAGTCTAGGATATTTCATGTTATCACATTGTAAATTGAAGATAATGTTTCATAAATATGATATGTATTTAAATAATTTATAAGTTTCATTGGAATATATAAGTTACATTGGAAGCCTTTAAGATATAAGAAACAGATTATATAGTGAAAATTAATTCTAGCGTTTGCTCTTTTTCTGTAACTTGTCAAGTGCACCTTTTATGTCTTTCATAGTTTTTTCCAAATCCCCTATTTCTATGTATTATATTTGTACTTTGAAAAAAATAAAACTAGTCTTTGAACTGCTGGCAAGTTTAAATTGTACATATTCCTGGCATTTCCTATTACTTAGCTAAATTAGGCACCAAAGATTATCACACTATGTATTGAAACTATAAAAGTAGCCTTTTATTGGAACATTTGTACATCTATTATTATTTTATTTATTTATTTTATTAGATTTTTATATCGCCCTTCTCCCCCCACTCAGAATTATGCAGTATTCTTTGAAGTTAACAGAGTCAGTTTGATCTAGTGGTTAAGGAACAAGGCTAGAAACCAAGTAAATGTGACTTCTAGTTCTATCTTAAGGATAAACGCTAGGCCAGTCATTCTCAGCCCGACTTGCCTCACAGGGTTGTTGTGTGGAAAATCGCGAGAGAAATGAGAATTAAATATGTTAGCTGTTTAGAGTTATTTAGAAAATAAATAAATATACAAAAATATGTAAAACCTTTTCTAACAGGATTTTAAAATGCAATGTATAGTTCAGATGATCACTGGCCAATTGAATTACTGTTGAAATTTAATTAAATATAGAAGGGAAAAAATCAGGTGTATCATATAGAATTCCTGGGGCCAGTCAGACAGTTTGAGTTTATGCAAGGGAACATTTAATGAAAGAAGTTACTATTTACAATCTGACAAGTTGCTTTCAAACAAGAAAAGAAAATAGAGGGAAGAGAGAAATTGCTATCTTGAGTAAGAAATGCAAGATCTTTCAGAATAGAATTTTTTCCAGAGAACAGCAAGTTGGTCTTGTTATCTCAACTTACAGGCTTCAACAATTATTTAAAAGCAAAAACAACATCAGCAAAATACCATCTTATGTTTTCAATTCAAGATGCATTTGGAAACATGAAAGGGTATCAAATCAGAAACAGGAGAAAATCATTTTGTCTCATGCGGACTTAGGTTGACTGGCTGTTTTTTAGTGTATAACTGGAGTGTCCATTTTCAATAGATTTAGAGGTAGATTTTAGGTTTCATTCAATATAAAAGGAATATAAACTATTGGCAATTGTCTCCAGCTCCAACTTAAATGAATGGTTAATGGGCAAATTTTGATGAGGTATTTAAAAAAAAATAGTTTAATTTGATAGAAAATCAACTACTTGCAAAACAATATAAACGTCAGAGCACCCCTGGCTTGTAATCAGTGTTGGTTGCAAACAGGTTCCTTGGGTACAAGGATGGTGCACAGAACAGAAGTCTCTGTACCAGAAAGTAGCAGCAAAGCACAAGCAGACTGCACTGAGATGCAAAAGCGTTTTACTCAAAACAGTCACAGTCCAGAAACAAAGTCAACAGTCCAGGTCAGAATACCACAGTCAAGCAGTCCCTCTACTAACCAGGTCAGTCAGTTGTTTATCCAGTATCTTCGCCAACAAAGTTGGCCAGGAAAAACACAGCAAGTCAGGAACTATTCTCAGAGACGTATACCACACAGCAGGGATCACCAAAGCAAGAAGGATAATGATTAAGCCCTGCTGGTTTATATGCTCTGGGTCCTGGGCCAATTATGATAGGTGTGGCTCCGCTTGCAATTTGTAAACCAACCTGTAGGGGTTCTTAAAGGGATTACCACCCATATAACCCTAACACCCATCCCACTGGCCAGGCTGGAAAGTTATGTTGATGACGCCCCTCCGCTAAAGAATTCTGCCTGACGGAATCCAGGAAGAGAGCCTTCTCTGCCCCTACCCTCTGGAACATTGTCCTCCAAGAGCTGAGGTGGACCCCATTCTCCAGGCCTCTCAGAAAGGAGTTGAAACAGAGCTCTTGAGCTGTGCCTGGGGTGCCCAGATAAGCACACAGCCACGGGGGCTATTAGTACCCTGAAAGTCCCCCCCGTCTTCCTTTTAATTAACATCTGATGAATTTTAGCTCTCCTTATCTTTTTTTTAAATTTTATATACAATTTTTATGCTTTAATATTTTATTCACATACTCCCTAGAGCCCTTCGGTGAGGTAGATGGGTGTTTTCTAAATCCTATCAATGAATAAATAAAATAAAATTCAGATTATTATAATGCGCTTTACATAGGACCACCTTTAAAGAACGCTCCGGAAGCTCCAATGTTTGGTGTTTAATTATGACAATATATCACCAGTGCTCCGTGAGCTGCACCTCCCAGCTGACTTCTGAGTGCAATTCAAGGTGCTGTTTATTATACATAACTGCAACAAAAGATCTCCAATCATTTTTTTTAGCTGCAATTTATACAGAAATGTTGAAAATTCAAGAAAGGTTTGTCAGCACCACTGTTTAGAAAGCTATCGGAATTGTTCAATGTTACTCTTAGTCCTTTGTCATCATTTAGAGAGTCTGATCCTCTAAAAGCTTCAGCTTTTTAATAATACTTGTGAGCCTAAAAAATGTGCTGTTAGATTCTGCCTGATTCTTGGTCTAGTTGTAAAATGAATTCTCCTATGTCAGGCTTCTCTAGTGCTTTGCAAATTGTTTTGGATTGGACTTTGAAGAATTAGATAGGAAGAGCAACAAAGACGATTAGGGAATTGTAGGATAGAATTGTTTAAAAATAAAAATGGAGCATTCTGTGATCTGATCATTCAGACATAGTGCATATATGCCCAAGGTCAATTTGTACAAGAGTTCTATCCATGCTCCCCTCACTTTTCTTCTTCTTCTTCTTATCTTAGTAATAACAGTACATTGCTTTTGGAGGCTCACTGAACCATCCTCCCTTCTTCTAATCTTAGCTATGTAGAGTCTCGTGTCAGCATTTTCTCTCCTTTTTTAATAACTTTTTTTATTTTTAGACAAACAAATAAACAGATACACAAAAATACATTCATACAAGACATGCAATATTGGTCAAGAAAGATAATCTCATTACATGACAAGCCAACAGGTATTTTGGAAGAATTGAAGATAGTAAGACGGTATAAAAGCACATTCCATAATTGATTAGAATTTTAAAGGGGTATTTTTACATCTCCACCAAGAATACTTTCCAAACTCTTCAGAGAGAGTGTATTCAAAAGAAAGGAGGCTTGATATATACTGTTCCCATTTTCCTTCAAATTCTCTAGTTGTATCTCTTCTTTTTCATCCTTTTACTTTCTTGCTCTTCCCTCCATCCTTCTTCCATTTCTACTTCCTCTTCTCTCTGGCTTCCTTATTACCCCCTACTTTTAAAACCTTATCCTTAACCCTAACCCTACCCCTAAACCTCACCCTAACACTAGCGGACGTAGATGTGGATGCATATCCTCAGGGCTAGAAACAGAGAAGCAGAGTGTTGTGTGTGTGGGGGAATGTTTTCCTCCCCCAAACTCCACATTTCAGCCCTTCCAGCCAAAAATATAAACGAAGACTAGCAACGGCGGTGAAAAAACTAACAATGGCGGTGGCAGCGACGGCTCCCAGCATTGGCAGCTCCTGGCTCCAAGCCCCACAGAAATGGCTCCAAAATCATTGTCGGGGGAGGTGTGATGATTCCAGCTCCCAAGTTTGCAGCGATGGCGAATCACAGATTCACATCGGCTTTGTAACGGCTCTCTGCTCATCTTCGGTGGAGGCGACAGTGCCGATTCCAGCTTGTCAGCGGCAATTCCAGGCGGCGATTCAAGTGTTGGCAGTCTGAATGGTCAAACACTTGGCAACTTCAAATCTCTACTGCCAAATGGTCTGTCCCACACATTGGTAAAAAGAATCAGAACACTAAATACAAACTGGGTGAATGCGACCTCGAAGACAACCGTCACTCCGTCAAGGACCTAGGAGTACTCATCTCAAAAGATCTGAGCCCCAGAGCTCACTGTAACAGCATTGCCAAAAAAGCATTAAGAGCTGTTAAACTAATTTTGCGAAGCTTCCTTTCTGGTAATATTGAACTGCAAACCAGGGTATATAAAATCTTTGCCAGATAAATTCTTGAATGCAGCTCATCTGCCTGGAACCCATATTGTTTAACAGAGGTATTTTACCAGAAGAGTACTCCGTTCCTCAGCCCACAATAGAAGACCTTATGCCACCAGGCTTGAAATTCTGGACCTAGAAAGCTTAGAGCTACGCTGACTACGATCTGACCTAAGCTTAGTACACAAAATTGTCTGTTACAACATTCTACCTGTCAATGACTACTTCAGTTTCGAGCACAATAATACATGGGCTAACAACAGATCCAAACTCAAAGTGAACCGCTCCAGACTCGATTGCAGAAAATAGGACTCAAGTAACAGAGTGGTCAATGCCTGGAACTCATTACCTGACACTGTTGTTACATTCCCAAACCCCTTAACCTTAAACTAGCTCATTCCATACCTAAGAGGTCTATAAGGGGGCATTGCATAAGTGCACCAGCGTGCCTACCGTCCCTGTCCTACTGTCCCCATTTATTTGTACTCATTTATTATGCATATGCTTATACTAGTTTATACCTATATGTTTATATAGTATGTTCTTACTTATACTTGTTTTTCTCATATATGCTTGACTAAATAACTAAATAAAATAATAAATAAATAAATAAAATATCCGTTTTGCAGCCTGTTGCCACTCCCGATTTTTTGTGCAGCCCTTGACCAGTTCAAAAGCTACCAATTTCTGGTTCCCGAGTACATGCCCTCTCTTTTAGGTATCAATCATGCAATAATCATATCCTAACTGATCTTGGGTTCTCTCAGTCCAACTCTCTCACACACAGGTTTGTTGCTGTGGGGAAAATAGGAGGAGGAAGGTGTGTTGGATATGTTTGCTGGCTTGAATTATTTCTAAAAATAATGAAGGCAGGATCAGTCAATCAATCAATCTTAGATTACCCCAGGTAGAAAGGGCATCACATCAAAATCATTTTTTCACCTTCACCCTTCAATAAAGACACTCCTGCTGAGTTCCATGTGTGGAGGGAGCCATAGGTGAGCAATACATCTGTTGCTGCTCTTTTGCTCTCAGATGTGAAAGTGTCAGATGAATGTTCAATACAGATATTAAAGCCTTATTGTAACGCCTCTTTGTTGTCCTGCAACACATTCATCTCAAGGGCAGGCAGTAAGCAAAAATGTCAAGAGACACTATGCAGGATTTTATGTGTAAGAAGAAAATCCTAACTAAACGTATTTTTTAACCATTTCCCCCCCCCTTTTTTTTGTCTTTTTTTGGTTACCTTTTTCTTCAAGTGTTCTTCCACGACTTCAACCTTTTTCCATGGAACCGGTCCCTTGTGCCTGTTAGATCGGGCGTTGGAAGAACAGGCCAGCACGGGCGTCAGCACAAAAAGGTTTTTATTGCAGAAGCCAAATACAAATGGAGACAGTGCGAGCAAACATTTTAACTTAACCAAAGCTTAAATACTGGCACTTTTAATGCAACGACCAATCAGGGCTCAGGAGCCAAAAGGTTTGCCGGTCTGAGACTGGAGGGGAAGAAATAATATTGTTACTTATTTCCTCCAGCAGGAACTGCCGGCCTCCGGATCCTACAGTGCCAAAAAGGTTGGGGGGGCGCAGGTCTAGGGTC
>JANHFO010002177.1:156151-166675 GCA_032468095.1 Pareas carinatus
AAATTATGACAAATCAAGGCTTGAACTATCTCGCTTTGCATGTAATGAGTCCATCTCATATATTAGTTTCACCTTTTTGGCTGCATTACTATAATAAATGAACTTTTGCACGATATTCTAATTTTTTGAGTTTTACCTGTATCATTTTACCTGTAAAATGAAGATTGTTCTGCAGATATGTAACAATACCTGTAGATTTAAGACACCTGGTCTCTTGCACTATGAAATCTGTTTATGAAGTAAAGAATTATTTTTTTGCTTTGTAGCATTAGTTTTTAATTGGGTTGGGCCATTGCCTATAAAACATTGGTACTGAGCAGATCAAATACTGCTGCTGTAATACAAATTGTGCATCAACAAACAAAAAGACCTTGGTGCACAATGGCAAGTCTTTGAACTTGAAGATGTTTATGAACAAGAGCCACTTGCTTTCTACTGCTTCAAGGATACAGCTCTTTTTATTGTTATTATTTCTGAAATGCTCAGATGTTCACACAACATCACAGGATTAGGGCAAGTGAAGGTCATTCTAATTCTGCCATCGGACCCAAGGATTTCTGCTCCTTTTTCCAGCAAAGGTTTTTCCACATATTCCATATGGGCAAGACAAAGAGGGAACTCAACAGGAAAGCAATCTGAAGGTACAGAAAACTCAGCACTCATCTATGAATGATTTCTGCATTTGCTACCTGAATCTCTTTGGCTCTTTTCATGCAGTTTATCTATTATACTTTGGAGTGAGATCGGTAGTAAGTAAAGACTTATTTTTATGAAGTATTAAGAGATGTTCCAGGATCTTTCTTATGGATGGCTAAAGAGAATAAATGCTCAGGTATCGTGTGCAAAACTCTCTCTTAGCAGTGGGTAAATCCACCTTTGCTCAGTTTCGAATTATGTCGGTCACTGAAGCACACTCAAAATAAGAAAAAGAAGATGAAAATAAACATTCCATTGCAATATTGGAAACTGGCTTCTCTGTTTGTAGATTTGTATATATAAGTTTGTATTTTGGCATATACTTCCCTTTTAGGAAGATATTTTTTATAATAGTTCTACCCTTGAGGCCTGAGTGGGGCTATCTGGCAATTTTCCTTCAGATCTTTGGTAGTTTGTATGCACAACAAATTGCTTTTATGCAGCTTATCTGAACCACAATTCAAAGTGTACACTATAAGATGAGTGCACCTAAGTGAGTGATGCAAATAATAAATATCGACTTCTCAAGTATATTCATTAATTTAAATGAAAATAATTTAGCAAGATATTAATAAATCTACATGAATTTACAGTAAGTTATATCAGAGGCACCATAGAGTGTGCTTGTTTCTTACATAGCTTACTTAGTGGAATCATATGTTGTAAAGAAGAGTATTCGGTATCTTCAATTTTCCTCCTGAAATCCTTTATAATTGTCATTGCACAATAAACTATCTTGTGCTATTAATCATACGTGAATATTTCAAAAAGCACTATACTGCGAGGTTTTGATATACCTGTTTCTAAAGAATCATTCAACCATTTCAATTTAAATGAAATTGTTGTTTGCTTGCAGTTTAGATTTCTAGCTAGTGACAGTTTGGGAAGGCTTTTTTCCCATCCCCTTCTTTAAATTTACTTTTAAAAAAGATTACTTTTACTGCACTTGAATAATCTTTAAGGTGTGGTTTCTCTCAAGAAAAAGCTGATTTTAATCCACTGCCTGATAGAACTTATCCTCCTCTTTTCCAGTTTGACAAGCAGCATCACAAGTCGATTAGCTTCCTGATAACATCCTCACTTTCTCCAATCCATCTCATTCAGGAAGAGCCAGAGGTCATAGAGATTGCTGATAGGAAAGATCCAGTCAATGGAAGACGACAGGTTCTGGAATGGGAGCACTGGAAGACAGCTGGAATCAAAAGAAGAAAGGGAGTGACTGGGTCAGGGGAAATGTTTATCTTCTTTAAGTGAGCCTTCTGCATGTTAGGACTTCATAGATATGTATCATTTAGTTTCAGAATGATGCTTTTTTATTTTCTGAATTATTTTCAAACTGAGTTGTCATTACCTTGCCTTTCTCTTTCTTTTTTTTTTTAAAAATATAGTAAATATTTCAGCATAGACCACCTGTCTGAATATACTATTTGTTAACTCTTGCTAGTATTTAAAAATACGGAAATGTGGAGGCCTAGCCCATGAATTCTAGCACTCCAAGCTGAAGTTGTTTATCCAATATCATGAAATCTAAGACAACTACTGCGGTTACTTCTTTAGTCATAAGGCGCACAGGACTCGAAATATATACAGACCTTTCCCAACAACATATTTATTTTTTCTACTACTGTGGTTGCTCAGCTTCTAAAATACTTCATTTGCAAGAGGAAGTGCAGGCTGCTGACTTTTGAAATGTGATGTGATTTGATCCTGGAGAATGGCTCAGTAAGAGAATGGCTCAGTAAGAAAACAAATAAACTAGAAGCAAGCAAGATCAGAAAAAAATAATAATAACACAAATTGTGAAATAAGCACTTTTAAAATGTGTTGACCGGAGTTTTAAAAATTAACCCCCAGCCTGAGTCTTGGAACCAAAGCTTGAGATCTCACTATTTTATTCAGCTATTCTATTCCGCATCTCTCTCTCTCTCTCTCCCCCCCATCTTCTTTGATGGCAACAAGATACTTTAAAGAGGAGGTTTTGTTTCAACTTTTGTTAGATTTATTTGCTCACCTTTTTTTCTTCCATAGGGGAAGGGGCTTCCAGGTTGCCTGCTGATATATCCTGAAACTCTGCCAAATATATCACAGCATGCATCCAGTGGTTCGCTAAGTCTTAAATCAAAATGAAGCTGCTGGAGCTTTGCAGATCTGAACAGCAGTGTACCAGGTTGTCATTTTTCTTATCTCTTGTTCTGAGTGTCTTGCATATATCCTTTGAATGCTTCAGATATTCAAACCAGCAATCTAAGCATTTCTAGTGCTTTAAGGAGCAGTCAGACATTTCTATATCAAACTCCCAGGTGTATTTACCAGCAATCAGGAGAAAATACTTTTGCGTTAATCTCATATATTCCAGCCACAAGATACTTTCAACTGGCATAGTCTGACCTTTAGTAGCACTGCTTATTTTGTCTGTGTCAGGTTTTGTTTACATACTTAGGCAGGAACTAGTTTATATTTGGCAAATATTCCTTGGTGCAACATTCCTCAACCCTGATTTGATTTTAGTAGCACAGTTGTTTCAGTAAATTTGAATTCTATGAGGGTTATTCCTATTATACTGTGGCCACATGTCCTATTTTATGGAGAATTCCCTCTGTTTGAAAATGTGTTCTGTTGAGGGCTGATCTGGATTATTAGCTGGTCCCAGTAAAACTACAGGCCATCAATCATTTCTGAAGACAGGACAGCATGATTTCATTATATATCCACACCTAACCTAAAGGGAAGGCAAACTCCACTTGTCTTTTTTTTTGCTATGCATCAAAACTTGGGCTTTCTGACATTTTTCTAGCACAATGGTACTGTCTGGTTCACTTTTTGAGCTCCATTTCATTGAAGGCAAGAGCTGTCATTCCAGCTGGCTGTTGAGCACTGAGGAAAGAATGCCTCTTCCCTTCTAGTCACTGGTCATGGCCATCTGCAGCTATATTTTTTTAACAAGCTCACCAATTGAACAGTATTTTTTAAAAATAAGTTTGTTGATGGAACAATGAAATGGCACACTTTTTTACAAGCTCATTGATGGAACAATGAATTGATGGACCTTTTGACAGGAGTTCTATCACATTCCCCTTAGTTCAAGTCTGACAAAAATGGTAAAGCTAGTAATTTCTATTCTCCTCACAGGATTCCAAGAAAGGTAATGCTAAAGGTAAAGAATCAGGAAAATCAATGAATCTGATAAATGTGCTCTGGAGAAAGCCTCAGGTCATCATCAAGGTCAAAGTGGAAGAAGGTTGAAATCTGGAAAACCCCTCTGACTTAAAGATTGAAAAAGAGGAAGGAGAAAAAGAGAAGGGAAGTCTCAAAGTTACTCATCAACACTCAATAGCAGACTGAGCAGATGGACAGGTTACCTAGCCTCAATCTTACACACTGTGATGAGATAGGTATTTATTTCTAAATTTACAGCTACGCATAGATATTATCATGTACATGTTTTATGAAATATTAAACTCTGATGATGATCCACAAAAATATAAATGTCAGCAGTTAGAATTCTTTTTCTGTATCCCTTTGCTTCATGTGGTGATTTTTTTTGCAACCAAGAATGGTTAGCCTTATGGAATCTCTTTCTTTTCTTTTCTTTTTATGAATGGTGAATGCTTTTTGCCTTTAGTGATGCATAAAATATTTTCTAATTCCCATATACAGACTCAAAAGAGAAGCCCTATTATTTGGAAATTTGTTCAAAAGGTATTAACAATACATGTTAAAAAGTTATGATACAAGATTTGGTCCTCACATTGTTCTCCTTGAATTGATCACTTATAACAGAGATCAATCACTGTGGTTACCAAGCATGTAGTTTATTTTGTTGCAATTTAGAATTCTTTCACATACAGCTTTTGTATAACTCCTAGATCTGCCTATGTAATCACTTCATTGTCATCTTGTCTGACAGAAACAATTAACTCCCGACTTTGGTATAAAAGGCGACCGTATTATCTCAGAAGTCACTTATTTCAAGGGTGATTGATGAACTTTATAAATTCCATAGAGAATAAGAAAAATAATGACATATTGAAATTTTTAAAAATGCTGTGTTGTATAGATAAATGGTTTTCTGTTTATCCACCAAAGAAGTGATTGAAACAGATACTTAATTTTCTGGTCGGTGAATACGAACTAATACATTCAGGAAGAAGACTAAAAGTAAAAGGGTCCATCTGGGATATAAAAAATGCTGAGCTGGATGAATTCAGGGATCATTCTGTCTCCAGAAATTGTCAGTCATAATAGACAGTTACCCATCGGGACTTTGGAAGAAATGAACCTGTTATCATCTGGTAATAAGGCGGTCTATAGATATAAGTATGATAAGGGATTTGAGTCTGTCTGTCTTTTTAACAGAACTCAAAAACTATACCATAAATCTTTGTGATGGACTTGAATAGTATTATCCTTCCTAATATCTACATGACAATATAGATGCAGCTTAATTTTCTGATATTTAACCTTAAACCATGGATAATTTTCACTGATTCTACTGACCAATTTGATACACATGCTCATCAAGAATCAAATGTTTGCTAATAGAATTTCCTGTAATCTCCTGGGCTTGTAACAGCAATCTATAAGTATATAAATATATTCAGTGATTGGTACTAAGTGCAATGGCATATAGCAGGATTTAATCTTGGAGACTTAAACCTTTCCTTTAGTCCACGTAGGAATTAACAGAATATCAAGAGGTAAATGGAACAAATGTCCCAGAACAACAAATATTAAAAGATTACTAATAATTGCAAACAACATCAGTTTTTTAAAAAGATTTATAGAACTGCATACTGCAACCTCAATAATCCTGGGTATTCCATCATCCTAAACCTTGGAATTATCATTAAGTTTAAAAAGTAATCAATCTGTTCCCCTTTCTTAGTAAATAAAACTTATTTTTCATATGATGAATCCTTTGAAGTTTCTGGTTTGACATTTAAGTTTTGGAGCCAAATGAGTGAGTGGAAGCTAATAGAACCTGCCTTAATGACAGATTGTATGTTAACTTCCTAGCCTCTCTTCCTCTGTCATTGTCAGCATTTACTATTTTATTTTATTTTCCATGCTGAAGGTCTGTGTAGTTTCTCAGAAATATTTTATATTAAAGAGTCTTGAGAATAGATGAGAATTTTCAAGTTAGTCTTCTAAAAAATTAAAGTCATTTACATGCTCTTTATATAGGATATTACATTTTTTCCCTTTGGTTCAAGCACTTAGATTAAGGACTGCCATGTTTTCTCTGAAAGTTGATCATTAAATTGCTACTCATATTTGATTATTCCATCTATCCTCCCTACTTTAATTCCTATCGTTTCAATTATTTTATAGGAGAAGGAGAGTCGGAGCCTGGGAATTGAATCAAGAGAAGAATCAGCATTGAGTCGTTATGTTCCCACAAGCACTCCAAATCCAGCCCCTCTTGAATTGCATTAACTCTTATCTAGCACCAATTTAGTGCTGAACATTTCTTCTCTGGATTCTTGTGTATAGGCATGAGATATACATCATCTTAACTGAAACTTAATGTGTGATTCTTCAGCCTGACATACATAGGTTAATAATCATGTTAAACTGGGTGTCCTCAGCTTTGTGAACCTGGACATACTTAAAATATTGAAAGCTTGTTTGGATCTCGTACAACATGACTGTGAGAAAAACCAGCTCATTCACAAAATCATTGACACAGAACATGTGGCCAGTCACAAATATAGGCCAGAGAACAAATTAGTAAGAATCCTTTCAGTCTACCCTTGTCAGTTTACACAGAATGCTCCCTTCTACTCTTCTGGAAATCTGTTCAGCTGGCTTTAGGTCCTGGATCAGTGCTGTGGACAGAAAGATGGGGTGGTATTGCTTTGTTGTGCAATCTTATCTGTGAGCATGGTTACTGTTTCCAATGGCTGGAATGTGACTGATTTCACATTAGATTGGGCCATAGGAACAAGCTAAAGGAGTGTAGCAGCCCTGTTACCTATCTGGGTCCCTCTCTGGAATTCCTGGATCTGGTTATCAAGCTGATGGTTGAGTTCTCCACCTATTAGTGTTGGAAGAGTTCAACTTCTATGTGGAGAAGTCTGGGAAGGCACAGGTTTCATGGTCTCCTGGTTAATCATGTTCTTGTCCTACATTGTCTTGAACTTGATTCATATACAGTAGGTGGCCACGTGGAAAACCTCATTTTTACTTCAGAACAATTATCTTCTCTATTATAATATTACCACCCCACTTTTATCCTGGTCAGATCACTTTCTGGTTCATCTGTAATTATTGGCTGCCTGCATTTTTGGAATAGTGTTGGCAAATGCATGATCCTCTGAAGTTGTTAAATTCCAATCTCCCAACAGTTCCAACCTCAGGCAATATAACTGAATCTGGGGGTGATAGAGGTTGTTTTAGTATGTAAAGGGACACACATCATTTTTTAAAGGAACATGTTGATCCTTAAAGGACTTGGAAACTAACTATTTTTCAATGTTCATTTAGAAAGTCCTTTTCAGTAGCAGATTAGTATGTCTTGGGAAAAGGGAAGGTTCAAAAGGCATATTAGAACTGCAGCATCTCTTCTTATAAATTGATATCATTTGCACTGTGAATGTAATGAAACAATTTGACATAATTCATTGAAATGATCCAGCAAACCCAGTTTGAAACAGAACTGAACCAAAAAGAAATTCAATCAATTCACATTTTTTAAAAAAAATCCATTCCATCCTTACTGAACAGATACAACTTCAGCAACAATTAGTTCTACTTATAGCTTATTTGAATAACTCCAGTGCTAGTGCAAGCTATTAATCAGAATAAAGAGCTATTCAGCTCTAAATAATTGACTTTAAACAGTCAAAAATAAAGCAATTTATTTTTGTTCTTTTCTGTATTGGTTTGTTTGCTTTAAACTAATCAATCACTGACTTTTCCATATAGAGAGAAATTTTTTGAGAATATTCATTTCAAAACTGGTGGTGTTTCTAGCACTTTCATAGGAATTACTCTTGTTCTCTGGGGGATGCTGCTTAAGTTAATATGCTACACCAACCATCTGTGATCACAGATGCTTTGACCTACAATTTAAAGGGGCATTGTCAAACTTGCAGTGCAAAATATAGATTAGATGTCCCCTGAAGATTTTTCTCAGTTAAAAGTCTAGGCCGCTGAAAGCTGGCTTCATGCCATGATAAAGTAGCCTTTTCCATTGGCTTCTAGATTTATTAGTGGTTTTAAAGAACATTGTGGCAATACATTTCTTCCATCTGGGAATGACACAGGTAAAAACTCCATTGTATATACCTTTCTGGTGTAGACTGACCATCCTTTAGCACGACAATGGCAATTTAAAAGCAATTGCTATCTGGTAAAATAAACAAGCCGCTAGGAATAGAGGCAGAACCAGAAACACAACCTATTATGCTGTATGATTTTTCATCACAAATATGTTCCTGATTTGGAAGTATAGAATGCAATGATACATATTTTTGTTGCTTGGAGATTGCAGTCAAAAACAGAATATAAATAAAATCAGCGATTCAGTTATTGATTATTAAAGCAGCAAGATACTGACATCACTTTTTAAGAATGCTTAAAACAAAAACAGCAAAAATCTGTTGGGAAATGTCATTCACTAAATATAAAAGTAACCATAAACGGATGCCCATTAGAAATAATGTCACCAAAAGGCATATATATAGATATTGTTAATAAACAAAAAACTAAATATCCTAACATCACCTACAGAAATTGATAGTTTCTGACATAGACTGAACAAGAAAGGGGTTATAAAATTGTACTGAATACCTGAATATGTGCAGCTGCTGTGAATAAGGCAGATTTGATACTAAGGATTTTGAGGGGAAGAACAGAAAATAAGTTTACTGAATACTTATGTCATAAGATAACTTTATGTTGTCATTATATAGAGTTCCATACATCTCAGAAAATATGAATGCATAGAATTGAAATCTTGGGAAGGAAAGCTACTCAACATCTTGCAATGAATCTTGAAATTTTAGATTTGGGCTTCCTAGATAGCTGACTATGGTTTCTTCTGGATCCTTCTCTTTTCTGCAGCTGCCTTAATGAGGTTTGCCTTTTTTTGAAGTCAAATGGTATAAAATCATGTCAATGCTGTTAAAGCAAGGACAGAAGAACAAAAAAAAAAGAGCATACTTCTGAGAAAAAGAAACTAATATCAGGCTAGCACAAGCTCCTAAGTAGAGCAATGCCATTGGCAAAATGTTTTACAGTTGCAAAATGAGTATATTCTTAAACAGAAATATGTAACTGTTAATGTATCTAACTCTTGATTTATTATTATATAACTGTTTTTTACAAAAGTATTTACTCAAGACAGCATAGCATGTTATTCCTTCACTTCCAGATTAAACCAAATCTGAGTTATATCAAATCGTCTCAAAGGAGGCTCAAACACAATTAAGTGGAGAGCTTCAGCATCAATATAGAGTGAAGAGACAGTAAATTGGAACATTATAGTTCTTCATATAAAATAGATAAAAGGCTAGGCTAATAGCAGTACATTTCAAAATCCCAAGGTAGGCAGGAAACCAGCAAACAACTGAGAACAGTGCAGCCTAAATTTTCATGTGGGTACATAATAGCAAGAGAATTCATCCAGGTCTACTCTGAGGAACAGCTCAAGTTTCATCAATAATCTTTGGATAAAACTTTAAAAGTACTGGCTCCTCTTCTAAACTTTTAAAACCTATTCAAATAAGTTGGTTCCACTGAGACTGGTAACACAGAGAAGTCTTGCAAGTTGTTAAGGAAAGATACCAATCCAACACTCATTCTCCCCCCCAAAAAAAAAATCACAGAGAAGGAGCCATCAAATTAATCTTTACCAAACTGAAACAGAATGTTACACTAACTTAACATTTATGAAATCCAGTAAGACTGTCAAACTTTTAAAAAGTTGTATCCAAAGTCTCAAAAGTATTTCAGTGAGGACGATGATAATGAATGTATCTTATAATTGTAATCATTGTTTGTCAGTTATAGCTTTATGATTGTAACCACAGTTTGTCAATTGTAGCCTGTATGTAAGTATTGAACATGTACACTGGAGACAAATTCTGTGTGTGTCCAGACACACTCGGCAAATAAATTCTATAAATTCTAAAAAAATTCTTTTAAAAAATGAGAAAATGTTTGTGCTAGAGTGAATTATTTGCAGGATATTCCCTTACCCTACCTCGAATCATGTGGGTAGAATAAATATGCATTTACGTGAAGATGAAAATGTGAGAATTGTTCCATTTGAATTCAAGAGTATAATGATATATAGCTTTCAACTATAAAACAATAGAAGTATCTCTCTTCAGACTGTTTCAATCTGCTGTTGTAAGATACTTTGACTTCATGTATCACCAAATGCTGAATCTGAAGATCTCATGTATGTGTTGATTCTACATTATTTTTCTTAAAAAGCTCTTGTTAAAATCTGTTTTGGCTATTGCATATGTAATTTATCCATGAAAGCCTCCTTCTGATTTATTACACTACAATTATGACAATGATGGCTGAAGTTTGGAATTATAGGTTTTATAATGGCCAACAATGCAATAATACATTCCAAGGAGAATGTCTGTCACAAAACTCATATTGTACTTCAAATGTAAAATGAGATTATTAGCATCATATTGATTTTGCATCTACTGTATTGTTAGGTATAAGGAGAGATTTCTTGGTTACAAGGATAGTGCAAATACAGAAGGCAGTGTGCAAGGATAAAGCAATGAACTCAATGTCACACACCCACAGAATGTAAAGGGTATAAAAGGTCTTTATATACAAGATATAGGCACAGTCCAA
>JANHFO010002178.1:7152-22502 GCA_032468095.1 Pareas carinatus
CGGCTGGCGACCCCCAGGGGGAGAGCCTTCTCTGTGGCTGCTCCCACCCTCTGGAATGACCTCCCCACAGAAATTCGAACCATTGTGGATCTTCGTGCCTTCCGGCGAGCATTAAAAACCTATTTGTTTACCCAGGCCAGGCTAGCTTGACTTGCACTCCCTCCTTGCCCAATATAATAGTGATTTTGAATTTTAAATCGGTTTTAAATTGGTTTTTTATTTGATCCTAAATTCAGCCACTATTAATATTTTGTTTTTATATTTGGTTTTAACTTTGTTTGTATTGTGCTATGTTGTTATGTTATTTTATTGTTGTTTTACATGGCTGTACACTGCCCTGGGTCCCTTCGGGCAGAAGGGCGGTATAGAAATACGATAAAAATAAAAAATAAAATAAAAAATAAAATCATTTCCCACAGTATGAGCAAAAAGGCCTCTTTCATTCTATTCCTGCTACTATCATTCTTGTAATTTCTGATATTTGTTAATGATCCCTTTGTATCTCCTGCTATTGCCCTCCTACTGATGTCCTCCTACTTCAGATCCTCCTTTTAAAACAAATTAAATCATAAAAATAAAAGCATATAATAAAGAACTAATATTGACAATAACACGGAGAAAAATTTATATACTATGCAGGCTTGCCTTGAGCAAATTCATAGATATCAGACCTTTGCTAAAGACCTCCATAGCTTTCCCTTTGAAAAGACAGATGGAAAAAGTCAAGTTCATTCTTCAGTCGTCTAGAAGTTGCATTGGATCACAAGATGTAAATATAAGTGTATTCTAATTTTCTAAAGTGCAAGAGAATTGTGGAGTTTTAAAAAAATATCTGCTTACTGTTTTTACTAAGTAGATTTATCAGTTAATCAGATGTAATCGATAAAGCTGTCTTGATAAAGTTACCAGACTATGCAATAAGACTCCACATACCAAACCCCCTTCTAATTCCTAGGACCCACATAACAAACGCACTCATTTCTAAGGAATGAATGAAGTAATCCATGTCTTGAAATGTCAAAAGTGTTTGCAATTTATGCCTTTAAACTTTCTTATCTAATGTTTATGACAGAAACAACCAGCTTAATTATAATGAACTGATCATAATAAAAGCAGGCACACTTAACTTGAACAATTCAAGGTACAGCTGGAAATCTGACCCAGCTTTTTAACCTACAATTTACAAGCTACTGTACCTCCTTAAAGAAGTACTCTAAGCCCTAAAATTCTATTGAGAATATCCTGCAGCGCAAGAATCAGCCGAAATTTTGTAACTTAGAAATAATATGCTGCTGGCAATAGATTTACGAACTGCAGGATTCACCTATGGTGGGAATATTTTGCAATTGCAACCTTAATTAGAAACTTTAGCCTGGAGGTAAAAGGGCGGGATCAATTTCGCTGTTTATATTTACTGCCGCCCTCTTTTGGAGATCTTCTGAACCGCGATATTGTTCTAAAGCTAAAAACTGCTTGAGCTAGTATTTGACAGCGATTTCCCGTTATTAGCACGGAGCATATTACCGCACGATCATAATTCGATCGATGCAACGTTTACACATACACGCACAAATATACTAACAATTTACTCTAGATCATTTCAAGATGTACTTTGTAGGTAAGGAGAAAGGCAGAAACACACACACACAGAATACATAAAATGTATGCTAATTTGATTGTATCGAGTGCTGGACAAAACTATTCCAATCGTACCGGACTCTTTGCAATTTACATTTCAGTGAATGTGATTAAGAATGGGATTACGATTCGAGATTTAAAGCACGAAGTCCCCAAATGACTTAATTCTTCTTCCCCACTGATTCGCGCCTATCTAGATAATTTTTAGCAGCTAACTGAAAATGCAAATCGTGCCTCCGGCCACCAGGAGGGAGGAAGAGGAAGTGAGAGCAGCGACGGCGGCTGGGAGCTATAAGTGCTTGGGAGGTTGAGGATGGGATAGAAAGAGAAAGGGAGGGAGGGTAAGAAACATCAAAACAAGCCGCGGCAAAAGACGAACTTAAATGGTGGAGGCGGTAGGAGGAACTGCTGGTGGTGTCGCCTTTTGCCCCAGTGCAGCCAACTTCATTGTTTAGCTCTGCACTTTGTGGAACTGATTCTACTTTAGAACAAGGTACTTTAATTCTGATTAGTGGGAGGAGGAAGGAGCGTGGCTTGCCAGAGGCGTGTGTTTGTATGGAGGTGGGGGGCTGCTGGGGGAAGGGATGGGAAAGAGCTACAACATTTTGTTATTGCTATCAAGATCGTCAAATCCCTCTGAGTTCAGTGTAGACTACTATATGCGAAGGGCGCTTGCAAGCCTCAAGGCAGTGTGATGCTGTGCGGGTATTGTAACAAGAATGACGCCACCTGCGCTGGCGGGACTCTAGCTAGTAATGAAGGCATGCGTGGGAAACGCGATGCGTGGTGACAACAGATGGACCCCCCGCCCTTAATTGCGGTATTGAGAGCGAGGCGGAGAAGGGGGTCAGGAAGCGATAGCTCCTGCGAATGAAAACGTCAAAGGGGTGCTACGCTGATGGTGTCCCGGCGTTGCGAGGCAATGTGAGAGGAGGTTGCCATCGTAGAGTTATCTTCAGCACTGCCTTCTCCGCATTGTTGGTGGTAAGGAACCTGGGCAGGTCGGAAGGGAAAGGTTGATTCTTGAATTCTGCCACGATTGCCGTCTCCTGAGGTAGGTCGGAAATGTTAGTAACGGCAAAAATAAAATCAAAACAAAATGGGGAGGGGAGGTTCTGCTAAACATGGTAAGAGTTCGTAGCGACTGCGGGGAAAAGCCCCGAGCTCAGGAAGAAGGACATTGCTGCGGATTGCATTGGTGGAAGAAGAAACGCAAATTCCCGCGCTCCTCAGGTTGGCTGGCACTTGCCCGCTGTTGGCCCTCTTCGAGATTGCTCTTGTCGGAGTGGGGGGCGCTTCTCCCAACTTCCCGCCTTTAGGGTGCAGCCCCAAGTAGCGGCCTTTGGGTGTTGTAAGTCACTCTGCGTTGATTTCAAAGAAAGCAAGAAAGTGCCTCCTTTTTCAGCAATTCTTTAATAGTTTCTTCCTTTTTTTAAACCTAGAGCTTCTGTTTCTGCACTTGACTTCCTGGTATTGCACGTGTGAAACACCAGATCTCTATTCCCTCCCCCAAAGCAATCTGTCCTTTTATTATCATAAAATTGCTAGAATATTAGTGCAATGTGAAAAGGTCTTTGTGATGTAATAATATGGAATTTAAAAATTCCACTCTGATATTTTATGAAAGGTAAACAAAGAGCAAGTGTATTCAAAGCATTTGGGGTTTGTATGGAGCTGAACCATCTAAGTATCATCTTCCATATAGTAGCACAGATATAATAAACTAAATAATTGACTTATTTGTTACCTGATAACTTGGCTATCTTTACCAATGTAATTGCAAGGTCAGTCCTGAATATAAATTATACTTGAAAGTCAACAGCCTGGAAATAAAGTTCATTCAACTTGTTGGCTCAGGTTTTATCTTTGTAAGTGCCATGTGCTATGAAGGAGACCTCTAGCACAATAATTCTGTAGTCCCTTGTTTTGTAATCTTTTTTTCAAATGTTCCTTATTTCTTACTGACCAGTATTCTTGGATTTGCCTTCTAAATAGTTCTATAAAGGACTGGTTTTTTGCTTCTTCAAATCCTTTCCCATAAAATTTTAATGTTTCCCTTGTGTCAGGTTAACTGTAAACTTATCAGGATAGGGAACTTTATAAATTACAATGTACTCTGTCTGAGAATAACTGAATTTTGTGCACATTTGTATTTTTGAATTGAGTAATGTTGCATTTGTAACCCCAGAAGATGCCCTGTGATATTATCCTGTATTTTAATTTTATTGCGTCTAGCTAAGCAATACATGAAATTGAGAAGTTAAAATTGGACAGCAATAGACTAAAATAGAGAACTTTATAAGGTATCTGACCTTCTTTCCCTATCATTCTATTTCTTTCTTGAATTTATTGTACCACTGTTTGTTATGGTACTTCCAACTAAATAACTAAATCCATTCCATTGGGGAGATTTAAGTGGTAAGACTTTACAGTATCTTGGCAATTTTTCTCATATATTTATTATAAGATTATTTGAGTTTTCTTATTTCAGGTCCTATTTTTTCACATTTTATTGGACACTGCTTTAAACCTGGAGGGCTTGGGTCAAAACAAGTTTACAGGGGACAGTATAATTATTTTAACTTACAGAACAAAATATAATTAGCATATCAAAGTATTCATTTGTACATTATTTAACACTGAATGGCATAAGACAGCAGCTGCTTAAATATGCTCTGTAAATGAGTAAAACCTCATACTAATACTGTACAAGAATATACCTATGAAGTAATTTTTATACTTAGGTATGTTTTATAAACATTAATCTTATCAAGGGTAACAACTATTATTTATCTTCTGTGTTTAATATTTCTTTCTTTGTTCTTTATGAATGGTATATGCATGGTATATATCTCCCAAAATGGTGTGGGAAGACACTTTTGACAATGTGTGCAAAATGGTATATTTACTTTCCAGTTTGACTGCACTCTGCAGCTTCTTGATTCCATGGAGTTTCTGTTACAGCTCTGCAGCAAGTGGATTGTGCTTGTAACTTCTGATAACTGTATATATTTATTGTAGCAATGCATGCTTTATAATAGTCATTTCCATGCTCCATCTTACATTTTTGGTCTGCTATTCTTTTGTTGACTTGTAGTTGAAACAATGGTGTATGTAATGGCACTTCCTGACTGTATCCTTCTGTAGCAAACTACTAAGCAAATGTTTGCTTGTGTGGTGCTGCTCCACCCTTCCTTCCTCTCTTTGTTTACTGAAATCATTTGGATTGTGAAATGTGAATTCGTGCAGGATTTTTGCCATGAAGTTTAAACTATTGAAAATAATTTAGGATGTGATCTCATGCTTTCCATACTGATTATCAAGGATGAGGTACTTTCCCCCTCTTTCGGCCCTTATTTTAAAAACAAAGTCTGTAAGTGACAATATTGGCTGTTGGGGATGCTAGATCTGTGTTCTACTGCTTTGAAAGTAGAATATCCTTTGTGTTGTGAGAGCCCTTGAAGTTACTGAAAAAGAAAAAAACTGTTACAGTAATGTAACATCTGGAAATTGTGGTTCTTTCCAGCTTGAGTAATTAGGATCACTCCAGTGATCCCCTCTAAATTTCTTCTTACTAATAGGCTATACATGTTGGTCTTCCTTTGATAAGACTTTTAATGTAGGCTGCTAGTCTCTATTTACAAGTGTTCTACATTTTGAACTAAATATATATTCAAGGTTGTTTTTAGATGGCTTATGCAATTCAAAGAAACCTTACTGATAATATCAGTTGAAAATATGTGATGGATGTTTTGGGTTCCCATAGTACTTGCAGATTATAAATATATTTATGTATTGATGAGGTTATTGAACACATTAAAATTTGTTCTCTGTGACACAGATGCATATTTTATGGAAAGTTTTCCTTTTATTACAACTGCAAAAATAACCCCTCAATGCAAATCCAACCATTTGTGGATTATATAATTATTTCTGTGTATGACACAACTTATTTAATGTGTTTGATTTATCTGGCTTTATGCATTCAACAATTTTATCTTTTTAGTTTTACCACTATTGTACTCATAAAATTGCTTTAAAATTATAAATGTGTTTATCCAGTTTAGGAAAGACTATGCAGAGAAAGAGAAAATATAAAAAGAGAAAGAACTGCTTCAGGTTATGTCTAAGATTTCATTACAACCTATTAGTATTGTCTGAAATCAGTTGCAGCTTTTCCAGAATGATGTAGTTTTTCTTGCCTTTTGGTTTAAAAGATGTGCTGTGGAACATCTTTCTTTTCTTTACATCTAACCTTCAGCTCTGTCTTAGTGAGTGCCTCTGTTTTTCCCTAAACTGAGTTTGCTTTAGCTTTAGTATCTTTTGGTGACTGTTTCTTGTAAATTATTTTCTTGCCTTTTGTACATCACCATGAAAACCACTTGATTATATGGTTTAGAAATACAAGCCCCATGTATTAAATTCAATGTTATACGCAGATCCATAAGAAAACATGCTGAAGCTATGGAGGAGAGGGTAAGATTGCCTGCAATTGGTGTATGTGCTAAAGCAATTGTGGCATCTGCAGTATGCCTGTACACTATGTATGTATCTCAATGATAGGATACAAGTTACTGTATAGATAAATGCAAATGTTTAGGCACTCCTGATCAACTTGTATGTTTCACTGACTCTATAAATGAACAAATGATGGTGTAACTTCTACATGGCACAAGAGACAGCTCATGGTTAGTGTCCTGTTTTCCACTTTCATACGATTTTGGAATATTTAATTAGATCAGATACAAAATTATTAATTATATTTTAGGAATTAATATACACCTGTAAATAAAATAACCTTAAATTTGTGCAGCTATAACCCTTGCTGTTCTGAACACATTTTTATAAATAAAAATTGATTTGAAGGAAAAGCCTGTATATTTATATTAAAAATCAGTGACTTTCCTATTTCAGTGTTGATGCACATGAGGTTTGAGCTGATTTTTTCAACTTTGTGTGCAAATATGGAGATGAGGGAAAGATGTCTAGAGAGATGAGCTTCTCATAGAGAAAGTGCAACAACTAAAACTAAATTTGCTGCTTTGTTTTCTTAAGTAGATTGGATGGCATAGTCTAAATATTAGGTAACAAGAAGGGCATTAATTGAAAGGAATGTTAAAGAGGCTTCTATTTTGTACTATGCTAATTCAGTACCTTAAGATTATGTTGAAGTATGGGATTTTTTCTGATAGATTCTAATTCTGATTTTTCAGTTGATTTTTCAGGATGAGAAATATATTACCATTGTTTCATCTATCAATTCATTTTAATATTTTCAAAATTGTTCTTAACAATCGTTTAGTTAATTTTTCTGGTAGAATTGACAGATAGGTGATAATCACTGTAGATGCTATCTCACTCTCTTGATCCTGTCGGTAACTCAAACATACAATAAAGCTCATATTTATTTCTGTTGTTACCTATGATTAGAATCCTTGGAACATTTCAAGTTTTACTTCAGTGGAATCCCTAGCCATTTCAAGTTTTGTTCTGTCAGAACATGAATAACTCAATACATTTTACCAAAAGCTTCAAGTTGGACTATTTTATTAAGTTTGAAACAATTTTGCTTTATTTTGGGCAGAGCTGAATATATGGTGCAGTTATTTATTTATGGAAATGTTTTAGAAACGTGTGGATTAATTGCATTTTAAAGCAGTGTACTTCTTACAGGTTGGTTTAAGGATTATAGCCACTTGTCTCTTTTCTTGGCTCCAGATTACAAAAATAATTCAAATAAATGAACTTGCTTTGTAACTTAAATCTCCATCTCCGCTGTCTTTTATTTGAGATCAGATACTGAAACATCTTCCAGATTTCATTTAATTTGCAAGAAGTATTTTTCAGTTTCTGAGAGATCAAAATGCTACAAAAATTGAGCCCTAAAAGAAATGGTAGAATAATTGGATTAGCATGATTACTTATAAAAAGAGGTCCAAAATACAAAGAAGCACACTTCTTATTTCTGTGATGTGTACACTAAACTTTGTGCATTCTATTATGTTTTAGTAAAACTAACAGTATAAGAAACCATGGTTTACCTCTAAAGTTAATTTTACTACTAAGATGGCAGGTAGATATTTCATTTGATAGTAATGTTTATTTGTTGACTGTAATAAATTATACTTCATTCTAATTTTAATTACTCCCACTGGAATCCAAATTCAGTACAATTTGCAGAGAGAATACTAATTTAGGAAGTTTCGTTTGTATTATGAACCTGCATAGCCATGGTTGCCCAATGCTTCCTGTTGCTGGCTTCATTTTTAGTATAGCTTAGAATTATTGCACACTCTAGCCATTTGAACTGATGAGTAGAATTAAGGAAGGAAAGAGCATTGGGGATGAAAATCTGGTGTGTAATAGGGGCTAGCAAGATAAAAGAGGAAGGATGTAAAAAAGAATGTTATAGAAAGATTTGCATGAATTCGTGGTATAAGAGTGTAATACATCATCAGGAGTATATTTGAGTAAGTTTTAGATACTGGTGAGAAAGAAGGCCTAGATTTTAAGACACGGCATGTGAGTAGAAATAGTTGACAAAATGAAAGTCATGTACCTCCAAAATTGTTTCTAACACTGAGATTGAAATTTTATTTTATTATGTTTATTAAATATTCACAGCACTATAAATAAAACACGATGAGATTTTCCTTAAAGCATTTTCTTGAATATAAACATTGATTGATTATAGTAGTCATTAGCAAGCATATATCGTACTTTCCTTCCATTTAAAGGAGATTAAGACTTCACTACCTTATCAACTATGAATGTTTTAGATGTTACTAAAATTGTATATTTTGTTGAATTCTCAAATAAAAAAATCATGTATTTGACAACTTTTTTTTGTAATCACAGCTATATAATGAGAATTGTGTTCTTTGTTGCTTGGACTTTTGGTTTTACATTCTGCTGAGCAGAGTCAAATCAGATTGTATCAATACTCTTGAATTTTGAAAGCATTTAGGAACATTTATTCTATTTTAGATAACTGTTATCTAATTTTACTTACAATATATTACATTGTAAGAATACAGGTGGGATGCTAAATTGAGAACAATCTAACTTTAGCCTTTCTTTTGAAGGTGATGTTTTTAATTATAAATATTTAGACCTTTGTTATTTTGTGAAAATAATAGTTTTTGTTTATAAATCTTAGTAATAATTGTGCAATTTGAGTTGCCATCTTCTCATCCAGGCATAGTAATTAAGATATTTATTTGTAAAGTTAAATTAAATATGACCCTAGTACATGAAGAATTACAGTAACAAGTTTATTTTATTATTAAATTTTTGGAAGATCACAGTTTCTTGAGCTAATGAAAATAGGAAGGAAAAGAAAGATATTTATTTACAAAGTCTCTTAGAGATAATGGCAAACTCACATCTTAACATTTTTTATATTTCACTGCTGTTCAAAACAGTTATATTTAACTAGCTGTTGTTATCTGTGTTCTGCTACGGGATTGAAAGGAGGCCTGCAAAGGAGCCATGCCGGCCAAAAGGAGGCTTGTAAAGGAGAACTTGGCCGCCCGATTTCCCCCCCAATCCCCATCTCCCCAACCCATGTTAGGCCAAATGAAGCTTCCAAAGAGCCATGCCGGGCGAAAGGAGGCCTGCAAAGGCCACCTGATTTTCCTCCCAATCCCCACCTTCCTCACTCATGCTGGGTGAAAGGAGGCATACAAAAGAGCCATGCCGGGCGAAAGGAGGCATGCAAAGGAGCCATGCCGGGCGAAAGGAGGCTTGCAAAGGAGCCATGCCGGGCAAAAGGAGGCTTGCAAAGGAGCCATGCCGGGCGAAAGGAGGCTTGCAAAGAAGAGCTCGGTCGCTTGGTTTTCCTCCCAATCCCCGCCTCCCCCACTCATGTCAGGAGAAAGGAGGCTTGCAAAGGAGCCATGCTGGGAGAAAGGAGGCTTGCAAAGGAGCCATGCCGGGCGAAAGGAGGCTTGCAAAGGAGAGCTCGGTCGCTCGGTTTTCCTCCCAATCCCCGCCTCCCCTACTCATGTCAGGAGAAAGGAGGCTTGCAAAGGAGCCATGTCGGACGAAAGGAGGCCTGCAAAGGAGGGCTCGGCCACCAGCCCCGTGCTAACCTGCCCTGCTGCTCCTCGCCCCGCCATGACTCCGTCCACTACTACTGCTGCTGCTACTGCTGCCATTTGACGCCGTTTGGAGATTAGAGTACTGTAATTGTGCTCTAACTCTTCAGTCACCCGAAAAACTCAAAATGCGAAAGCCCGAAAAAGTCAAAATCAAAGAACAGGTTGAGAAAATCCTCCAATCAGGAGAGGCTGCGAAAGCTCTCCAATCAGGAGAAAGGTAACAAATGATGTTCGATATTTTGTCCAATCACAACCCTCTACCCATCCAAAATCTTATCTTAGTGAGCACCTACATAGCAAGAGGAAGGCATGTACCCACTTTCATCTTTGTAGCCTCTGTACTTTTGAAGATTTCGTGATGAGTCAGTCAGTCAGTGAGTAAGTGAATGAATGAGTGAATAGTATTTCGCAAATATATATAGATTACAAAGCCATCAAATTACAAGAGTGAATTTACTGAGAATTAACAATTTCCTCAAATCATTCTGATTTTTTAAAATTATAAAAATAAGTCCTTGGGAATATTATATTATTGCAAAAAATATTTGTAAAACTAAAAGAAATTCCTTATAACAGGACAATGGAAAAACTGGGTTATAATTCTTAACTGTATTCTTGATTTCTGACAGCTATCTAATTACACGAAAGGTTGTAACCTATGAAAACTGCTAACATGCATTTTCCTGTAGTTATTGAAAAATGCCTGTTTAAGTTAGTGTCTGAATGAAAATATGGATCATTATCTGGAGCAATTTTATTAGTGGACAGAATACTGAATTTGGACTGCGAAGATTTGTATTTGCATTTTCATCTTATCAGCATCTTAAAACTTATTTAACTAGAGAGATTCACTGGAAAGGAGGAAGACTTGAATGACTATTTATAGCTTATTTGCTATCATCAGCCAACCATACCCTAACCCCAGCTGGGAGACCAGACTGGAATTTGAACCTTGGCTGATTTACTTGCTAGCTAGGCGATTGCCTTAGCCACTATACCGCAGGCTCACACTTTGCTGGCTTGGATCAGGGAGCATTAGACTCATATGAGGTGTGACACCTGATTTACCCTGATTACAGGGATGGAGCATCCAGTCTTATTTCTCAGCTAAGCATACTTTTTGTGTATTGTTATGAAAAATGGGAAAAAATATTCAAATCTTGCATTGAGAATGTTTATAGGAAAGATAAATATAATATGAACACGATACAGAAGTTTAACTTATATCCTTATCCTGGCAACCTGCTCTTACTCCCACCCCCAGTTCTATTACCTATTCTTTCTAAGAAATGGAAATACCTTCCATTATATTCATTTCCCTTAAAATTACTCATTGCTTAGCATCATTGCTTACATGTATATACACATAGACTTAGTCTTTGACTTATGACCCATTGCTTAGCAACTGTTCAGTGTTGTGACAGACACTCTCAAAAGCTACTTAACACCCTATTTCAAAGATATTGCAGTGCTCCAGTGGTTGTTCTCCCTCACAGCCAGCTACAGGAATACTTCAGTGCTTCCCATGTCCGCCATCTATCCCACAGGGTCCATTTTTGTCCTCTTCTCAACCTGCCCACTCAGCCAGGGAGCCTAATACCATGCACCAGAGGCTACCTGTGTATGGAGACATTATATTGTAGTTTTTAGGCCTTGGACTGGTTCCCATTTAGGCACCCAAGGGAGACTAAAACTGGGTAGCTGCTGGTACATGATAGGCTGTTACAGCTGATAGGCCTTGACTTGCTTCTCACCCAGGTACTTGCAGGATTTGGCCTTTTTGGAAGCCCCCCCCATCCCCAGAATAAAATATTTTTTATTCTTAATATTAAAAAGAGACAGAATAGAATATTTCCCCTAAAGGAGAGGAGAAAACAAATTAAAGGCAGAAAGCAGCGCCATCCTTCTGTAGGAAGCCTGAAGAGATTTTCCTTAGGTATGAATATTTTTATCCATTCAGAAAGCTGAACTGCTTTATCATAGGCAAAGGACAGTCAGGAACTACAAATAAGCAACACAATAGGTAGGATTAACTCAGACAAACACCTAGGATTTTCATTTCCCCTTTGCCTGCAGAGCCAGCCATGACTCTACATTCCTCATAGGAATTTGGAAAAGCCATTAAAATATTAAAAGACACTGTTGCACAAGCAACTCAATCACAAAGCCCCGAACAATGTATAAAAACTCACCTACTCTCAACCCTATTTTGTCAGCCATTCCAGAAATATGCTGCTGCCATTGTTTGTTTTTGGCTAGTAAATAAAATGGAGACAGCCTTTCGTGCAGCTGCTTCCAATTCATTTCTTCAGTGTCCATTTCCTGACATGGAACCGGACTGGATTTTTCTTCCTACAACCTGATCCTCAGCCAGCTCCATGTTCCAGCAGCATGCAACTTCTTGATTTTTGCGCAGAGGCAATCTATCAATATGATAGCCCTCCTACAGAAGCTGCTTCATGGCAACCTGTGTTACTCTATAAGCAGGTACTATTGTCACAAGTCTATGGGAGGCTCTTTTAAATAAAAACCTCCACAAATTCAACAAAAAATGGAGACTCCTTAAAAAAACTGAGTTCTCTACAGACTCAAGACAACTGTTACCAGCAACCTTGGAAGGAAAGATGAGCTTCATATTGAATTGACCTGTGGGAATCCTGATGGAAGAAAGCAGAGTACATATTGCCTCAGGCAATGTAAAAGACCTTGAGAGATCTGTGGCAGACAGGCCTGAGCCTGCTCTAGATCTCCCAGGGCCTCTGCCACCCCTGAATCACCATGAGGTCTGTTTAATGAACCATGCATTCATTTAACAGTCACATCAGGGAGAGCAGGGGGCAGGGGTCATTAAGTGAAACCATTTCGTTAAGACTGTGACTACTTGTGTTTGCAGAAAAAAGAGCAAAAAAAGTAATGTATTGCATAGATTATAAGACGCCACTGATTATAAGACGTACCCTTATTTTTCTGTTAGAAATAAAAAAATAAATAAAATCTTTATCCTGGTAAGACACCATCGAATATAAGACACACCATGAATACAGGGACACTAAAATACAAAAAACCCATGCATCTAATAATCGATGTAATACAGTAAATAGCAAGCATAAGAAATTAAAGATAGATGATGAATAGAAAAAGATGTGATGTAATGTAATGTAAAAATATGTTTTCATTAAAACCATTCATTTTTGAGAGCCAGTTTGATCTAGTGGTTAAGGCACCAGGCTAGTAAGTGAGAGACAGTGAGTTCTGTTCTCATCTTAGCCATAAAAGCCAGCTGACTAACCTTGGGTCAGTCATACTGTCTTCGTCAACTCACCTCACAGGGTTGTTGTTGTGGCGAATATAGATGGGTAAAAGAATATTACGTAAGTTCACTGCCTTGAGTTGTATATAAAAAAATAATAAAGGCATAATATAAATAAATAAATATAGGTAGTCTTTTACTTGTGACTACAGTTGAGCCTAGCATTTCTGTTGCTAAGCGAGTTTTTATCTGTGGGCTGTCAGACTTCTGTATGAAAAATAACATTACAACAACATAGTATGATTGACTTGCAGGGCTGGCGTGATGTGCAATAAGTTCACATGGTGTAATAGGACTACCTGTTTGTTAGTTGGATTCACTGGGCTAGGAATTCCTTGTCTTTCATTGTGAGTTGGTTGTATGCGTTGGGGGTGTGCATAAAGAGAGGCTCAGTCAATCTCATTGTACACATGTACTCCGACAATAAAGGTTTGAATTGAATTGAGTCATTTGGTGAGTTTTGCCTCATTTTGTGGCCTTTTATGCCACAGTTGTTAAGTGAATCACTACAGATGTTAAGTTAGTAACACGGTTGTTACGTGAATCTGGCTTTCCCATAGACTTTGCTTTCATAGTCCCAAGACACTCCATCATAAATATGAATCCGTTACTAAGCATCTGAATTCTTGATTATGTGACCATGTGGATGCTGCAATGGTCGTAAGTATGAAAAATGGTTATAAATCCCATTTTTTCAGTGCCATTGTAACATTCACTAAAGGAATGGTTGTAAGTTGAGATCTACTTACAATCTATGCAGATTGTAGTTGCTTCTAATGCATCTATACCTCCATGCATGTAATTATTTTTATTCATTTTGCTTCTTATTTCATACACTTACTCAGTTGATGGAGGAAGTCATCAACTTCTTCCAACCACATTTTTTTCAGTTTTCCCCTTTATCTCAATTCATTTGTTCTACATTTGTTTTTCAGTTCCATTCTCATTCATTCTATATATGATCAAACCACTTCAGTGTTTTTCTCTTGTACTAATCACTCACTTTTATATTTGATCTTTATTAAGAACCCATTCATCCTTAGGCATATGTCTTGGCTTATCACTATCACTTCTGAAGCAAATCATTCCTGATGTATTCAGTTTACTTTGATGCTTCTCCTGGCATGAACTCTCTCTTCCATACAAAAAAATTAACAACATATTAACATATTCCTATTTTTGCTTATTTTGACTTTCATTCTTTGCAGCAGACCTCATAATACCTATTACCTTCCTCCCATTGTTTGTTCTGGGGTGTCTCCATCCATATCTCTATTTTTAATAATGCACCCCAAATACACACACACACACACACACTAAATGGATGTATGTTAAGTACTTTGGTATTTAATAATTGCTGGAAATTGTTTTGTTTCCTGATAATAACATAGCACTATTTCCTTATATAATCTGAAATATCCATTCAGATTCCAAAGTAACACACTTCTAACATTGCCAAAAATCTTTTTTAAAACATAGGTCCATAAATACTTTAAAGAACAAATGAGCATTATGCATATATTCTTTTATATCCTGCTCAGTATTCAGTCACTTGCTAATTAATTCACATGTATGTTGATCATTTAGCCTTCCTATTGTACTCTAAAACCAATAATTTTGGGAAAACATTCTCTACAAATTTGTTCACTTTGTCATGTTTTTTCTCTAAATGAACAAATATACAGTAATTTTTCTTTGCACATTCAGCTTCCTTCACTTCAATCTCACCTTTGATTGCTTCATTAAATTTTTAAATCTGTTCCTTTCCCGGAAGCTTCTTGTTTAATTCTCCTCACACAATACCAGGGAAACTTATTTTTCTATCAAAATACTTTGCATTATCTTTGCCTCTTTTATCTAAACTTTTCAATGACAATTCTTTGGAATTATTATTGGTCTTTAAACATTATATGAATAATTTATACAGTGTTGCTTTCTCACCTTTATTTTTTTTCAACATGTATGCATTCTTAGACAACTTTTATCCATTTAAATATTTCAGTAAAAATCCTTTTTTATAAGTCATCTAGCATAATTACATGCATTTCCATGGCATGTTGTAAGATTTTTTTTTTTTTGCTTTTCAGGAGTGATCACATCTTTTTATTGAAGTGAGAAGTCTTCATACTAAACTTTTACTTAATCTTTCCAAAGTTCTCCTTTTATTCTTCGTTTCTTTCCTTTTTACTTTTTCCTGAGGAATGTGTGTGTGTGTGTGTGTGTAAGAAACAAAGAATAAAAGAATAACAGGAGAACTTTGGAGCGCTAATTGCTGAGCTTCTACCCACTGGCCAGAGGGG
>JANHFO010002178.1:30073-40094 GCA_032468095.1 Pareas carinatus
CGCCGCCGGGGACGGCAACGGAGCCGGGCGGCCCGCCACAAACTGAGCCACGGCAACGCGTGGCCGGGTCCGCTAGTTTCTTCTAAATTCATTGCTAGTACAAAACAGGAGTGATCTGGAAATTCATAGAACATAGAATAGTAGAGTTGGAAAGGACTTTGGAGGTCATCTACTCCACCTCCCTGCTTGAACAGGAGACCCTATACTTTTCTAGTCAATTGGCTCCCAGTCTCTTCTTGAAAACCTCCAGAGAATAAGCTGTTTTACTGATTAATTGTTCTCATTATCAGGAAATTTCTTCTTAATTCTAGGTTGGATCTCTTATTTAATGCTCTTTTACTCATTACTACTTGTCCTGTTTTTGGAGAATAGGTCAACCTCTTTTCTGTGACAACACTTCAAATATTGGAAGGATATTATCTTAATGATAATATTTTCCCAATAGAATCCCTTTCTAAAGTTTTGGCCTACAATTTCCATCATCCTTTGCCACTGACCATTCTTATTCCATCTCATTGCTGTTATAAGAAAAACATTAGGAGAGACCAAAGGATCCTGAGGCTTATTGCACTCATTCTTTCAGTAAGAAATTATTATAGCTAAATTGTCTGCAGAATTTTTCCTAGGCAATGATTTAGGAGGCCAAACCAATTGGAGTCTGAACCTAATAAGGTCAAATGCAGTTTGAACATTGCTGCATGACTTGACTCTTTCCCCATACCACAAATGAAAGAGATGGTACTGCTTAAAATGGCACAAAACATTAGATGTGGCTGGTTTTTGTTTAGTTTTGGAACTGTTTCTCTTTGATTTTTAAAAATGTTATGCTGTGCCAAAGGAACATTTAATTGCTGCTCTTGCTTGTAAGACTTTGTCACTGTAATTCTGCATCATACAGAACTCTATAATTCAACACTGAAAATAGCTGAGCAAGTTGTGATTTTAAATAAGACAACTTTAATTAACTGCTTCAAAAGTATGTCTTGGTTTTTCAGTGCTGTAAGTGCTACTGTACTATTTACAGCATATATTTAAATGGGACAAACTTAGAAACTCTGCAAAAAATGGTATTGAGTGTACTTTTAAAAATCCTAACATTGTTAGTGTTTTTTTAAATGTAACTTATGTTTGTGTTATAAGCCATTCTTTACTTTGTTTGATACCTAAAATTTCTCATTAGTTAGGAGTAAATATATATAATAGTCTTCCAGATCTTTGGGATAGGGCAGGTTAGAAAATAGAGAGTGCAAGATGACAGGAATGCTAGTTATTACTGTAAGGTATGACAACAAAATCTTGAAAGGCTGATAAAGTTTCCGTCTGCCCCTATTAAAGCAGACAGATTTGTGACAGGTTTACTTACTTTCAGTTTCTTTCTTGTGTCTTTTTTTCCAGGGCTTAGTTTTCTCTTATCTTGCCTTAACTGTTTCTTTATTTCTTCTTCAAATTTATCTCCACATATCACTATATACCCTGAGCTCAGTGAGTGAAACAAACTCAATAAATGAAAACCAGTTTCTAGATAGTGTTTACTGAAAAATAGTGTGTGTGTTAAATAGCCATGTCCAATGTAGCATTCTCCCAGTATGTTGAATTTCAATTCTCCTAATTCCCCAGTCAACATACTTGAACTGTAATGTCCTTATATAATAGTGTACCCTCTTATAAAAATTCTGAGAATCTTCTAAACAATTTATGGAGCAGAGTAAAGCGTAAAACAGCTGTGTGAGTGGGTGGATTGTCTATATTTCAACATGACTACGTTAGTCTTCATTTTATAATTTCTGCTTGTGGATCATATCAATTACATGAGAGTGTAATGAGAGTTGAAGCCTTACTCATCAGAGAACCAACTGATCAGCAAATGAACTATTTATTGTTCATTCAGAAAGTCACTTAAGTTTATCACTAAACCATACTTCAGCATTTGTCAGTATTAACCCTCCAAAGTAGTCCAGACTAGAAGCACAACCATAAATACTAATTCTATTTTAATTGTATGGTTTGTTACATTAACAAATCTTGCAAGACTAGAAAGTATTTCCTCCCTTCTTTTCTTTTATTCTCCAGAATACTAGGAGGGATCCCTTCTGAAATACTTTCCACACCTCCTCTCCTTTTGTGAACCGAGAAGTCTTTTACATGCTGGTTGTCCAGTCTGCAGCTGTTCCTCCCAAGGTTATTCCCATCATACCATTATATTCACTAAAGTGGGCCTCAATTTCACATACTCTTCTAATATCAGAGATAAATTCAGAAGCGCTAGTGACTTGCTGCATAAATGAGATTTAGCCACCTAGTAATTGATAGGGAGTGTGGTGGTTCAGCATCTAAGATGCTGATCTTGTTGATCAGAAGATTGGCAGTTTGGCAGTTCAAATTCCTAGCACCGTTTAACAGAGTGAGCTCCCATTACTTGCCTCAGCTTCTGCCAACCTAGCAGTTCAAAAGTATGTAAAAATGCAAGTAGAAAAACAGAGACCACTTTGGTGGGAAGGTAACAGTGCTCTATGTGCCCTAGGCATTTAGTCATGCTGGCTACATGCCCATGGAGACATCTTCAGACAGTGCTGGCTCTTCAGCTTAGAAATGGAGATGAGTACCACCCCTAGAGTTGGACCGACTAGCATGCATGTGCGAGGGGAACCTTGGACCGGCTAGCATGCATGTGTGAGCAGAACCTTTACCTTTAATTGATCTTACTATCTTAATATTAATCTTACTATCCATTTTAAATTCAGATAGGTATAGATAAGCCATTCTGAAATAAACACTTTTCCAACTAATTAACCTCATTTTAGAATCCAGACAACATAATTTTTGTTGAATGAAAATTAATTGCTTCTGATTTCATGTTTTTCAGAGAAAGAGAATAAGGTAGCATACAAGTCAGAGCCCATTCTTCTAAACAATGCTGGTAATTGTATTAAGATATTCTCCATAGTAGATTTGTCAAACCCAACTGTTTTGGCCTTTACTCTGCATATCCTGTCTAAGTTCCTCTTTTAGGTTCTTGCATTTCTTTAACTTCTCATGTTCCTTCTTGTCTACTAGTAGGATGTTTGGTTGATTGGTTAGTACCTGCTTGCCCATCTGAACCTGGAAGTTCCACAGAATCTTAGCCCTCTTATTTTCCATGTCCTTCTGTGGAATCTCTCATCTGGACCTGTGATCTGTACCTCATACATTGTGCTGATGTACACAAATGACAGCTACTTGGTTATGCTGCCTACATCTTACACCCTACCACATTGTGTTGGACTGGCTCTGAGACCTCTCTGCATGGTCTGCACTACAGGTTGAGTCCTGTCTCATGTGGTAGAACCCATACTCTGGTCAGATCCCCTGATTTGGTGTTTACTATTTGTTTCTGTGTTCCTCTGATAAGTGCCTCAGTGGTGTCTTTTAGTTCAACCCTTTCCAGCCACTGGAAGAATTTCACAGTGACTGCTATCTTAGTTATCTGTTGATGGTGCATCCCATGCAGGACCTTGTCTTGCCATGGCATTTCTTCTACTTGATCTTCCATATCTGCTGCTTCAAGCATTCTCCCAGCAATTCATCTTTGAGTACCATTTTATAAATGAACTCACGGATGCTCTTATGTTTTGACCAGGTCAGTGGCTTTGATGCTTATCAAACCCCTCCCTCCCTCTTTTTAACAGTATCTGGGTTTGGACATGGGATGAAAACCTCCATATATTGTAAAGAGCTTCCAGATTTTCACATTGACAGCTTCCGTATCCTTCTTTGGCCTGCTCTCTATATTAGCAGGGTATCTGATGGCTGATAGGGCATGCATGTTGATAGTGTGGATCTAGTTCTTCCCATTGAGCTAGACCTGTTTTATTTTTTGGTGATACTTGGATAGTGCTGCCTTCTTTGCCTCATCATTGTGATTTCCATGTGACTGTGAGATATCAAAGTACTTGTACTTGGTATGTAATTGTTTCTGTAGCCCACTGGTAGTTCCACCCCATTAGTCCTAACTACTTTTTCTCTCTTGACTACCAGGTAACCTCACTTCTTCAGTCAAAATGACACCCCAGTGTCCTAACTATAGAGCTGTGTCAGTTGGATCAATGAGTAGATGTCTTATTCACTCTTAGCCTACCAGTTAATATCACCATGTAGGGGAAGCGGCTATGCTCTTGAATGCACACACACACACACACACACACACACACACACACACACACACACAAACACACACACACAAACACACACACACGCACACTATTTTCTAGCACATTCTGTATGGGCTGGCACTACAAAAATTGCCTGCAGCTACATAGGATACCAACTTTTAAAAATAGCAAAGTTCTATTTGAAATGAATGTCATTTCAAGATTTCTTTCCAGTCAGAAGACAGTTATTCAGTCTTAAAATACTATTTCCAATGTCCAAATTGCAGAAGATGTCAGAAAATAAAAATTAGGCTTTATCTCTGGTCTGCAGAAATGTTTTTTTCTGTGACAACTGAATCGCCATTATTGATCTTAAATGTAATCTGAATTGTGGGGGGAAAAGAATTTCATCTGGGAATATAAATGCTTATACTTAAAAAAAAGTGTTAAACTTTCAATTAAGCATTTGTTATATTCCACGTGTAGTATGTGAACCTGTTGCTTTTTAATAAGGAAAAATATTTGCTATTTATAAAAAGAAAAGACTTCAAACACAATTGATATTTTGAATTATACCAAATCAGTATATGTATAGCAAAGGTATCAATTATTGAAAAAAAAAATACATTGTGGTACATGTTCTGAATTCCTTAGCTTCAAAAGTAGATGGTCATTATATGCTGCACTTTATTTTATTCATGGAGTTATTTTAAAAAATTGCATAGCCTCCTATTTTATAGCAGCTCCTGATCAGCATTTAAAACATCAGTAAAACAGTATGGCATAAAACTATTAATAACATAAGCATTAACAATCTGATTTTGAAATTAAACCTCCAACATTCTCATTAAATCTATTATCCATCTCACTTTATGCCAGAACTTAGAAGAAAAGCCAGACTTTAAATGCTTTTTGGAAGTCTCAGGATAACAAATTGTTTTTCTCTAGTATTTTGTTCCATGTTAAGTGTTGCAATTTTAATAACAAAAGCAAGACTAAATTATATATTGGAAATAAGTCACATGGTTTAATTTTAATAAAGAATAGTTTTAATCTTATCACTTGTTTTCTGAAGTGTTTGAAAGAAAGTAAACTTCTTTATTTAAAATTAACTTGTAATTTGCATGCATTTTATTTAAATAACTGAGTGTCCATGGGTGATGGGCATTTTACTTACTATTTTCATTCTGTGAGCAGTTGCAGTCTTAGATCAAATTAAGATCAGAACTCATTTCCACCCTGTTAAGCATCTTAGTTGAAAGCTAAGTAACAGAATTGTCCTTAGCAGATCAACTCTGTAAACGTAAACATTAGTTGTAAAATCTGAAGAAAACAACATTGCAATCTCTCACCTTGCACCATTTAATTGCAAAACTGCTGTTTTAGCTTATTAGAAACATTTAAGTTGGCTGTTTCAATTTAAATCTGTTACTTTGAAATGTTTCATGCTTTCTGAACCTTCCTAGACTGAATTAAGCAAATTATTTCTCTTTTAAGTACTGTTGCTTGGGGAGAGAAGGTGCATAGAAAAAGAAATCATAAAGATAAAAAGGCTCCTAAGGTCTTGAAAAAAAGTCTTTTGAATTTTTAGTTTCTGGTTTTGAGTTAAAATTCTTCCAATGATTTTATCATGCTGATATGGATAATTAGATACATCACTGGTAGAGTTCTACTGTATACTATATATGTGTGCATATGTGTGAATTTTGTAGAATTGTAGTTAAATTAGCAAAAAATCAACTCTTTAGCAATACAGAAATGTATTTTAATTACAACGTGTTATTCAAAAGACAACACTGAACTGTTCTAGATTTTGAATCTGAATTACCATATTACATTAATTATAAGATGCATATTTCCCCCCTTTTTGATGTCTCTCTAATCATGTTACGTCTTATATTTGTTGGCGTCTTACCAGGGTGAAGGGTATTTTTTATTTTTCACTTTTTAGTTTTTTTATTTCAAACGTAGAAAAATAAGGATGCGTCTTAAAATCGGCGGCATCTAATAATCAATGTAATATGGGTACTTTGTGACTGATACATAGCTGTCGTACCTTCTAAGAGAGCTGCTTAGAGTTTCTGATTGGATGATCCTGGAGGCAGAAGAATTGGAGTTTTAGTCTGACCTAGTGTGTGAACTGGTTAACCTCAAGCCTGCTTTCTATGGAATTATGGGAGTACTAATACTATTAATTTGGAGGACACCAGGATGGGAATGTCTGTACTTAATACTGTATGATAATGCATGATTGCCAAAGGCATACAGTTTCTTTCTTTCTTTCTTTTTTAACAAGATCACATTTGTACTCACTTTTCAAAGAATCTTCTATATTGGAAGGAATACCTCTGTTAAAAATTGTTTGGGTTTTTTTTCTTCAGTATTTTATTTCATAAACTCACTTGGGGATCTATTAGCAGTCCATTCCAACAGATTGCTGGTAACTCTTAACTTCAACTGTTAACTTTTAACAGTTAAAATGGTTGTTTTTATTTTAAAAAGTTGGTTCCTCTTTAAGGATTTTCTTGGACTTAAAGTTTAATTGGGAGCATTTCTTCTTCTAGAAGTGGCTACATTTAGACAACGATTGATCTGGACCTTACAGCTTTAACAAAATGAATATTGTATATGAGAAGAAAGGTGGCTTTGTGATTCTAATATAACATTGCAAGTCATGATTCCATAATTCCCTCCTTCTCTATGTTTATGTACAAAGGGACATTAGATTTATTCACAGCATTTTTAGTAGTTAAAAACCCTTATGAAAGCCCTTAGCTGTAGTCTTATGTAACTCAGAACTGTCCCAGAACAAGAGTCCCACTAGGAGGTCTTACTGATGCTGTTCCCTGCAACTGGGCAGAAACTGAAGGAATGATAAGACTCAGAAGGCCTCACAAGAGACAAGGCCTCAGGAAACTTTCTACAAGTTTTTTTTTTTTGCATACTTCAGATGAATTATATGTCTAGGATGGCGCAGTCAAAAGTTTCCTCCTTGGATAGCTCTCTGGAAACAAGAGAATAAGCTGACTGTGATTAGGACACAGGCAGTATCCATCCTCAGGCAATATCTCATCAAGCTAAAAACTAGATCTAAACATGTGGTTTCCTGTATTTTTTAAGTCCATGATGATAAACCTATGGTTGTCATGGCAGCCTTGACTTCATGAGCTGCTCAGACTCCTTTCTTCAAAGCAAATTGAAGTCTTTTAGCATTGTAAGCTTGGCACAGTTCATTGATAACTTAGTGGTGAGGTCCATTAAATTGGGCAAGGGTATAGCTGTGTTGGAAAGATAGTGATAAAGCAACTGCAACAGTCCCACCTTTTTAATTAACTGTGTGAAGTAGTTTTTATGTTGGGTTTTCTGAAAGGTGATGATTCTGCTAAGCTGCACAGGTACTTAAAAACAGTTGCCAATTCCCCTACGCTGCCGTGAAAGCTGATATCAAACTTGAAACCTAGTTGGACATATTTACAGGAGGGAAACTATCTCCACCTCACCCATCCAAGTCTTGAGGATACAGACCTTGTTGAAAGACATTTGTTATATGCAGATATATTATTCAGAACCAGTTTCTAGTTTCTGAAAGGTCTGGCAACTCATTAATCCTCTCAACATATTACCCCATGTCCTTCATCTTTTCTGTCTGCCTCAGATGCCTGGAGAGACTAATGCTCTAACAAGCTAATTTTCAAGTTATGTAGATCCAAAGCACATGTATAAAACAGTGCTTTTCAGCTTTTTCACAAATTGTACAACTTTTAGCACATGATAATATTCAAGTACCATCAGTGGCTTAGCAAGAGGTCATCCCCCCCCCAAAGGAAACAAGTGATAAAGGGTACCCACTTACCACACTTTTAATGGGAAACCTGTGCTGATCTGTCCTTCTTCCTCTCTCCCTCTCCTCTTTCTCTTTCACGGCCTGCTGGGCTCTCCCTTTGCCTCTCCTTTTCTATATCCCCTTCTGTCTCTCAGGCTTGCCTCACAGAATCTTCTCTTTTTCTCCCTCTTTCCCATCGTCATCTTTTTTCTCTCTCCCTTTCCCGCCAAAATCTTCTCTTCTGGGTGAGCCACTCTCACTTGACTCTCTCACCCCAATGAAGTTGCTGCTCCTGGGGATAGCAGAGGCAGCCCTGCACACACCTGGAGGAAAGTCAGATGGGCTGTGATGTTGCCAATGCTCGGGGCTCAGAATCGGCACGCTTTTGACTCCAGCTGATCGGTGCTTCCGGCAGCATTTCCGGCATCACCAATCAACTGGAGCCAAAAACATGTTGATTTTGAGTTCAGAGCGTCAGCAACATTACACAGCCCAGCTGACTTTCCCCCAGGCGTATGCAACACTACCGCTGCTTCTGAAACTAGATAAGGTGGATGTCACGTACCATCTGCCAGGTATCAGCAGGTTGAAAAGTCCTGGTATAAAACTTCAGTCAATGTCTTAATTTTGTAATCATGTATTTATAGGCTGTTTATAGTCATACCTTGGTATACATATTGGAAATACTAATAACTAATAAATTGAAGATGGCCGCACAGGAGGAGGTGTGGTGATACCGCTGGTCGGAGGAATGGGGCCTTTCGCGTTGTTCTGGGGCCGCAGGGCTCCTTGGAATATGGAGGAACCCAGCGCAGGATAGGAGAGCTTTCCCCGTTTCTTTGTGGGGCACTATGGACTTTGTGGATGTTAACCGGGCCGCTGGGGGTCTACTTACAATCGACACCCAGACGGCCAACGGAGTGGGTGAGCGAAGGAGATGGCGTCGCGGTGCAGGGGGGCTGCTGGCGGGAGCAGGGCGGCTCTGTGGCGCGGCTCTCGGCACTCTTGAGGACTTCGGAGGACCCCCCCCCGACTTTGACAATGCTAGTCGGGCTGGGCGGCGCCGGCAGTGGGATTCCCCCGACGTTTGAGAGGCTGTTGTCGGGGGTGTAGAGCCGGCTGGAGTGGCGGCGTGGCGCGCGAGGAGCCACCGGCGGGAGAAAGGGGCTTCACGATGCGGTTTCTCGGGCTGCTGTGGGTTCTCCCCCCTGACTTTGAGTTGCCATCTATTGGGGGGAGGAACGAAGCCGGCCGGAACAACGCTGGGATATTGGTGGAGCCGCTAGTGAGTCCTTTGCCAGAAGACACTTCTCCCCCCCCCAGCCAGTTGGAGATGGCGACGTGGCGTAGGAGGGCCGCTGGCGGGAGCAGGCAGCAAGCGGCACCACAGCACGGCTCACGGCGCCTTAGAGGACTTGTAAACCGGAGGGATTTCTCCCCCCCCCCGATTTTGATAATACTAGTCGGGGAGAATGGGACTGGACATTGCCGGCAGCGGGCTTCCATTGAGGGCTCTCCCCCCCCCACTTTGAGATGCCATCTGGTGGGGCGATGAACGAAGCTGGCCGAAACAGCGCCGGGATATGGGAGGAGACGCCAATGGCTCTCTCCCCCCCTCGGAGCCAGCTGGAGATGGCGGTGCAGCGTGAGAGGAGTCGTGGTGGGAGTGAACGACTCCATGGCACGGACTTTGGCGCTACTGAAGATCCTCCTCCCTCCCTCACCCCCCTCGAGGGAAGACACTGTCACCCCCCATTTGAGGGGTTGCTTGACCGGGGCAGCTGCACTATTACTTATACATCAGGCAGACTGCCTCTTTCCTTGTGGAACTCGTCCTGTTTTTTCCTTCTTGAACACCCACTGAAGATATTATCTCCATTGCCCTGCTGAAATGGGTTCCCCAGAACATGGTCCTACCTCATTTTGTACATCATTTATGACTATTGTGTATTCCCCCACCCAACTCCAGGCGCTGCGAGAGTGCCCCCTCTCGCGGCAATGGCCTTCCGCTCTATCGAGGGCCTATCTCGAAGATGGGTTTTGGAACCCGGAGAGATGGTCCGCGGCTAAA
>JANHFO010002179.1:0-10025 GCA_032468095.1 Pareas carinatus
GAGGAGGAGGAGGAGGAGGAGGAGGAGGGAAGGAGAAGAAGAACACTGAAGAAATATTTGGCAAGCACTGGTCAAACTCTTTCAAGATTTCCCCCCTACTGGCAAGACTGAATTCATGCTTGAAGTTGGGTTCCCATTAAAGGACATTATTAATGCGTATTCCAAAGGGGAGTGAATGGAGCGATGTATTGGCCTTTTAAGCATCTCTGGTCCAGTTCATTTAGATATGGCTCATAAACCAATGAGAACAGTTCTCCCTTGAGTTTGGTAGAAAAGTCCCAGAAACATTTCTTCCCTTCACCGTTCTGTGATAGCCAGAATTCCAGCTGAGCTGTCCTTACAGGACGTCTAAGGCAATTTAATTGGAATATATTTTTTATTAATGTTGCATGCTGTTTTGGTTTGGGCACTTGCTTCCAAGACATTTGGTATGGCAATGCATTACTTAAAACCTCTTCTTCTTCTTCTTCTTTTGCCACCAACCATACACATTGATCTTCTTTAAACGTCTGTTTTTATCTACCAGGGGTGCAAAACTATCTCAAACACATAATCCAAGAAGAGATCTTGCTTTGACAAAGGAATCCCTGATTACAGCTGTCCTAAATGTACTTCTTGTCAATATTGCATAGGTGAAAATTAGAGAATACTTGCCTTGGCTCCAATTTTCATAGCTCAAATCATGTTGATATAACTTCTTCGCAGAGAAGAGGGAAAGGACTGATGCAAAGCACTCTTGACATTTGAAGACTTCAATAGTTCCAATTAATCAATGGAACAACTTGCCTCCAGAAGTTGTGGGTGCTTCAACACTGGAAGTCTTTAATAAGAGATTGGACAGCCATCTCTCTGAAATAGTATTGGGTTTCCTGCCGGAGCAGGGGGTTGAACTAGAAGACCTCCAACGTCCCTTCCAACTCTGAATTTCTGATTTCTGATTTCTGATTTCTGATTTCTGATTTCAGATTTCTGATTTCTGATTTCTGATAATTTGTAATTTCTAATCAGAATAGAGCTGGAAGGGACCTTGAAGGTCTTCTAGTCCAACCCTCTTCTCAAGCGGGAGACCCTATGCCATTTCAGATAGGTGGCTTTCCAGTCTCTTCTTAAAAACCTCCAGTGATGGAACACTCACAACTTCTGAAGGCAACTTCTGTTTCACTGATTGATTGTCCTCACTGTTAGGGAAGTTTCCCCTTAATTCCAGGTTGCTTCTCTCCTTGATTATAATAGTGGGTCACATTTCTGTCCCAAACAGCTTTTCAGTGTGAACCGGAAATAACATATCCATACAATTGGAGTGCCCTGTTCACTTCTTTCATAGTTTTCTGTGCTTTGATTCATTCAGAAAAGTATAAAAATAGTAAATCGGACATTTTGTTTTTCCTGTGGCTCGTCTTACTCGAGAGCCAGTTTTGTGTAGTGGTTAAAGACCCAAGGCTAGAAATTGGCTGATTGGAAACAGGGAGAATAGTTATAGCCGAGCCTTAGTCATGAATGTCAGCTAGGTGACTTTGGGCCAGTCATTCTGTCTCAGCCCTAGAAGGAAGACAATGGCAAGTCATTTACGAAAATGCTGCCAAAAAACCCTGCAAGGATTAGTCCAGGCTGTCCACCAGGAGTCAAGATTGATTTCTTATATCACTTAAGGAAAAAGCCAAGTGGAATTAGCAGAATGCTCAAAGGGGTTTATAATTAATTTGTAGTTGTGGCTTCACGTTCCATATTTGCAGCAGGGGTGCTTAGATTTTCAACACTGCTGCGTTTTTAAAATCAGTGTTTTCACTCCCAGCGTTGAGTTCCTAGGAAGATCAATTCAAATGCCAGCAATATCACATCAAGGTAAAGTGAAAAAGGACAAAGACTTTTTTTAAAAAAAAAATCTCGGTGTTGCTAATGGATGATCACTTGTGTTCTTTGTCCGCAGTTTTAATTTGCCGAATTATTCTTTGTTATTGATTACATCTAAAGATCCTTGGCCTATTGCCATAAGTAGCAGCCTGTAATTTAGAATTTTTCTATGCATCCTTCCCTTTATAAAATGTGTGGCAAGTCTCCAGTTTAATAGGTGTTTAGAACTAGAGTAATTAATGTGAAATATCATATCCTCTAGCATTTCACAGATGAAAATAAGGACATTGTTATGTACTTGTAATGCCCCTGTTTTCACGCCAAGAACTGCAGCTCCCCAGCCTCAAAATTACACATTGCTGAAGGCCCTTTGCTAGCTGGATCTTATGCTCATTTACTTTTGCAGTAGTCAGGCTTGCTTTAGTGTTAAAACACACACACACACACACACACACAAAAAACACCCAAAGAGCTTTTCTTCATTAAGCTAAAAGATGCATTGGAAAAACGCAATTGTCCTCTACATTAGTGTCTGTTCAGCAGTTCAGAACAGCCTTCGTTGTTCCGTCTGCAACATGACAAACTGTGCATTTCAAGGTGATTTTGGCTGCACTCAACCTGTTCACCCAGGGCTAAAACCGAGAAGTAGAAATGAATATGTATTTTGACCTTATGGCTGCAGAAAATCAGGACTGTCTGGTGCGTTATCAGACTAATTGATCCACGTTTGCTAACATCTGGTTCTTTCCCTTAATATGTTCTGTAAAGTTTGGGGGCTTGGAATATTGTGTCCTGGGCACCCCTGATGTCCAGGAATATCATTCTAGAACAGTGAGGGCGAACCTTTTAGAGACCGAGGGCCCAAACTGCAACCCAAAAGCCACTTACTTATCGCAAAGTGCCAACACAGCAACACACACACACCCCTCTCATGGTGCAGGTGTAGTTATCTCTCCCAGGTTTTTCTTCAACCATTTATTATTCAAGTATGTTGGATGCCTCCTTAACTATTTGGGTAACATGTCACTCAATCTCCTAGGTTTAGCGCTGCTGAGGGCAGGCCCAAACTGAAATAAAGCCCCTTTTCAGGCTTAAGGATCTTACAGATCAAAGAACTCCAGGGTCATTTGTATGCTTATGCGGTATCATCCCTCCTATTCCGGTTAATCAGCATCATCTACAAAGACAGGCAACACCTTTATTTAAATGTAAGTGTTGTTCCTCCCCCCCAACACACACACACACACACACAGACCATTCAAATCTGCCTGCAAAGTTTTTGTGGAATTTTTTCCCCCTTTTTTCTTTTAAAAAAAAAGGCTCTTCTGCCAGTAGATTGCAATTTACATTATGCAAATAGGCATTATGCAATCAAGCCACTTTTACCGAAATCTGGCAAGGAAAGCCTGTTGATGAGATGCAATAAAAAAAATTTTAAAAATAGAAAATACAAAGTCTTGATCCCCCCGCCCGCTGCTCCCACTCACTTTTCTGAAACAGTCGGAGGGCGGGGGGAACCTTTCCATTAAACTCCGAAAAGAGTGTAGTCAACTCAACCCTGAAGAGGTAAAATGGAGCCAGCATAGAGGATGAATGGATTCTGTGAGCTGCTGAAGCTACTTTTTCAATTAATGGCTTTGTTTAATCATACCCCCTGTCCAGAGGAGGATTGTCTTACGGATAATTTCGTTTGCCTAACGAGATTTTGCTAATTAAATCTCCTTTTGGTTGGTGTGACTCTCTCTCCCTACAGGGATGTGGGGAAACGTTAGCGAGCGAATCCTCTCTTTCCCACCCACACCAGCCCCCAGCCCCGAAGCTCACCCCACTGCTGGCTAAGCAAACCTTTCCCTTGCTATGGAAGGAAAGCAAAACTAAAACCAAATCAGAAATGCTTGTCTCCCAAGAGCGACTGGGAAATTAATTAGCTTTCAAAGGTCCCTGAAATGATGCTTTGTTGTGTGTGAGGTAAGACTGGGCAGGTAATACACTCTTGGCCTTCTGGCCAGCTTTTTTCAGCCCTCCCTCTGGTTGTGCAAGCTTGCTGCTTAATCCCGGAGCCGCAGTTGTTGCATTTTTTTCTCTCTCATTCTCCTCTGTGCAGAAGTGTGTCCCTGCAAAACTCAATCTTGGATATAACCGCTAACTCTGAAATGCCCTTCCAAGCCAGAACCGGCATCGATCGCCAAATGATTTAGCCACCGCATAATTCTAAAATGAAGCTGGAAGCTTTCTGCTTCTTCTAATAGTTTGTGTGATGCTGGAGTGGCAGTTGCCTGAATATTTCACCGAACCTCTGGGCATCTCCTCCATCACTCTCCTCCATTTCGTAATTAAATCCTTTCAGAGATGTTCTTCTGTTCAGTCAACGCTAGCCGAAATGGGAAGGACAAGCGCTATCAGTAAGGACACAGATTGCCAGTTGGCCCCGCGGACGGCATCTTGCCCCAAGGGGTAGCAAAGTTTCATCCATACCCCATAGTTTGTGGCGTGTTGATTTGGCCGGGACTCGGGTAGAGCTTCTTCCTTAGATTTGTGATAGGGCGAGTCCGACATGAGTTTACAGCTCTTTGGGACCACTTCCAGGCCGGTTTTAATCCCCTTCCAAGTAAACCATGGCTCGGAGGCATGATGGATTTTTAATGGAAGCCTGGCCGTGTTTCAAGACCCTAAAAAGAGGACTCATCAAAAGCCCATTTTACCCAGGGACCCCCACAGACCAAAAGCTGGCTCGAGTGCATGAACAAGATGATTCATAATAAAGCTGGGTTCCAAATGGTGCAGATCCTTTTGAGGGGAAAACCAATTTTTTCCACTGGAATTGGAAACTGGAAGAAAACAGCGAACCTCCTTCCAAATTGCAGGAATACATTGTCCGTTGATTTATTTGCTCTGCTGCCTCATTCTGGCCCTCTGCGTTTTCTATGTTTGTTTTTTTTACCCCCAAAGGAATGTTTTCTAGAATTTCTGGAAGACCAGGTCAGTTTCTGTAAACTATATATCTCACAGGGTACTTTTTATGGGCACAAAACTGAAGAAAACACAAGTAGAACATGAGTCAAATAATGACTGAACTGCACGGGTTTTTTTTAAAAAAAAGTCGTATGTAGGCGCCCTTCCATTTTTTATTAATGTTAGTAGAAGCGTGTCAGTGCTTCACACATCAAAACTTTTCTGCCAAAAGAAAAGGGCTATTCTCACTTCCTACCCTAGCCATTTGCTTTGCAAAATTCTGTTCTCATCTCTGGCATGATAGTGGCTTGCAAAATTGAAAAAAAAATCCAGAAGAGATTGAGGAGGTTTAAGCCATGTGCAGGTCACCTTGGGCTTCTGCATGCTTTCACCTACTGGTCCAAAATAAAAATGGGACACGTAGGTAACTTAATGTGGTGTGTCATGTTATCCTTTGTTGAACTTTTCCCAAACCCACAAGAGTAATGCGTCTCTCCTCAAAGTGGATGGTTGAAAGGAAAACATAATTACAAGAATCTCTCCTGAGTACCTGTAAGTTGAAGGTATGGGGTCAGGAGGAAGTATCTAGACTGAATTGATTCTGCAACATCTCAGTGAGGTTGGACACTTCACAATGGTGAACAATATTTATGCTTCCCGACCAGCTCCTGCTGATGGCAATGACAAATCCTTGATACGCTCTGTAGCAATTTGTCGCAATGTAAATCATAGCTAACAGTTTAATGAACTGTAGCTCTACTCCTTGAAGTTCTGCTCTTCCCTGTATGCTGTCCTCCTTTTAAATCAGTTCAGGGATACTTCACTTGCAATGTGATTGGTGGGAAAATTGGCAAGGTATAAAAGAAATCTCTTGTGAAGCCTGAACTGAGCCATCTCATCTTACATTTAGCTCACCGTCAGAGTCTTGTGCAGGAAAAAAAAACACAATATGCTGACTTCATATTGTTCAGTTTAAGAGGTGATGGCTCCAAACAATTATTTTCTTCATGTTTGCCTTTGTGGGTGGGTGTGGGATATTTAGCTGCTTGAGGACAAACTTCATATTAGTGATTGAAGTCCTTTTTCGGCCTACTGTGGGTTTATTTTTATTTATTTTTAAGCAGCATTGCTGCTGTTGTAGTTTTTTTTAAAAAAAAATTGATTGCATTTACTTTATTTGTTAGTTTTATATCCCATCTTTCTATCTGGAGATCAAAGTGGTATACACAGCACACACTCCTCCCATTTTTCTCCACAACACTCTTATGGATTGGGGTGGGATGGGTTGGATTGGGTTGAGTTGAATTGGGTTGGGTTGGGTTGGGTTGAATTGGATTGGGTTGAGTTGAGCTGGGTTGGATTAGGCAGAGAGATAATGATTGTCCCAAACCTACGTAGGGAATTTCCATCCCTAAAAGTGAATTTTAACTTGAGGCACCCCACCACCACCAAATCTCCCTAACCACTGACACAGAACATTGTGAAAAATGTTCCCACTACCAGCACAACACAGAAGCGTCTGCAGATAAGGCTAATGAAGTTCTCTTGAGCAACCATGCCAAAACTGCTCTACGTGGGCCAGGAGATATATCCTTGAATCAAGAACACAGCCTTGCAGGTGGCTTGGGTAAATTCATGCTTGGCTTTGTCACTGGTGTTGCATTCACCAGCCCAGGGCAAGCTTCTGCTAAAAGAAGGCCAGCAACCCCAGACAGAAAGTGTAGCTGAATTCTTTGCCTGCCTAATCAAAGCAGCTCTGCCCATGTCTGAGGTGCTACAAAATGCCTTCAGAAATATATCTTAAGCTGTCCCAACAGGTGGCCAGAAATCCTACACTCCTGAGTTCCAGCCTCATTGAATCCACATTAGTGAGAAACATTTGGCTGGAAGCCCAGAATGCCACCCTGGGATAGAGGTGGGGGAATGTTGCAAGAGGCGGAGGGCACAGCTCTGACACCAGTTCAGAACTTGTGAAACAGAAAAAACAAACAACGGGACCCATCAAGGGGAGGCGGTCCTGGCTTCCTCTCCTGCCCCTTGAGCAATAGCATTGGTTGATCCCCAATTCAGCAGAAAGCAAGAAGGAAAGGCCAAAATAATTGAGGCATCTTTGGGGAATTGCCCCAGAGGTCTGTACACTTGTAACCAAGGTGCGGAAAATAGTTATAAGAAAAGCCCTATTCAGTTGCAAGGACAGTCAAAAACCTCATCAGAAAAATGAACACGTAGATGAGAAGATATTTCTCCAAGATTCGTTTGGCGAAAAGCTTCGCTGGCCATTTAAACTAAAGTCTCGTATCTCGGGCTGATTAGATCGCATCTGCAATTGGAGCAGTGTACAGACTGAATGTTACCAGAATGCTGGCCTACATCAGGGTTTCCCAACCTTAGCAACTTTAAGACAAGTGAACTTCAACTCCCAGAATTCCCCAGCCAGCCATGCATCTCACAGCTTAAGAACTGGTATTTTCAAATATCTCCGCAAGATCATCAATATACATGCGCATGCCTGTACTGGAAGATAGCTAAGTGTCCTACTTCAGTAATACCAAGCGTCTATTTCTTTGAGCATCTCTCAGTAGACACCCTTCTACTTGAAATAAACATGAAATTTCCATCCCATTTGTGGATGGAAAACTACAATGGATAATCTCTTTATATTTCTGCACTGATTTCTCAAGGAAGTTGACTGCCGCTTAGCAAGAGCACAGCTGCTGAAAAATTCCCACAGGAGGAGTTTCTTCCTGGTGGGACATGGACAATCCCCTTGGGATTGAAATAACCTATGGGAAGCCAGCGGGAAGTCAGACTGCTGAAAGGTTGATGGTACAATAGCAATAGCACTTAGACTGATATACCACTTCACGGTGCTTTCCAGCCCACTCTATGTTGTTTACAGAGCATATTGCTCACCAACAATCTGGGTCCTCATTTTACTGGCCTTGGAAGGATGAAAGTCTGGATCAACCTTGAGCCAACCAGGATTGAACTCCAGTCTGTGGGCAGAGTTTGCCTGCTATACCGCATTCTAACTCCTGCTCCACCACGGCTCCTGGTGTCAGAACACAATGAAAGCAGGACAATCATGCACATAGTGCAAGAACATGAAAGTCCTTCTCTGAGAACTTCTCCAGGTTTCTCTTCTCCTATGAGAAGAGAATGCCAGAACAAATTCTTTTTCAACAAATGGATGGGATTTGACAGAACAGTGATCGTTAACAAAATGGAACATGTCCTCTGTGTTTCTGGTAATTTAAAGAAATAAAGTATAGGGTGAGCCTTAGTCACTAATAATAATAATAATAATTTAATAATAATTTTATTTATATCCCGTCCTTCTCCCGAAGGACCCAGGGCGGCTTACAGGCATATAAAAACACAAATCACATAAACACTAAAAACATATTAAAACATATTAAAAACATATTAAACTGAGGTAGCACTCAACACAGCTGCTCATAGACTCCCACATTAGGATGACCTATAATTATTTTTTTGATGTACTTTTCTAAATGGAAATCGGCATAGGCATAGGTTATACAAATCTCTCATCTTTGTGGAGGTGGGGGGTGATGCATAAATATTCATCCTACTAGAGATACGTACAACGGAGAATATGAAGGAAATTGTACTGGTTATGTTTTAACAAAGTATTTCCAAGAGACAAATATCAAGATATCGATTGATTAGGAACTAGTGCAGGTTGTCCTGGATTGACCACGATTGATCAAAAAATTTAAGTTGCTAAGTGAAACACCTGTTCAGTGAGCTTTGCACCATTTTATGACCTTTCCTGCCATGGTTGTTAAATGAATCGCTGCAGTTGTTAAGTTAGCAATATGGTTGTTAAGTGAACCTGGCTTCCCTGTTGACTTTGTTTGCCAGGAGGTCGCAAATGGGTATCATGGGACCTCAGGACACTGTAATTATCGTAAATATGAACTAGTTGCCAAGCATCCAAATGTTGATCACATGTCTAGGGGATGCTGCTGTTGCATACTGGACTCAGTAGTCATAGAAGGAGATGGTGCGGGTCAACAGGAACCGTTTATTTACAAGTCAGGATCATAACAGCAAGTAGTCTTGTTCTTACAGCAGGTTTTGTTCAAGTCTTGAGTTGACTCGTACTGTGCATGCTTATATACTGTCTGGCCACTAGGCGGCAGCCCTTAGGCAATTGAGGTTTTCCCGCGCAATGCCCTGGACTGGAGACATCCAATCTGGGCCTACAGGCTTCAATTACTCTAGCCCAGTGACTCAGCATAGTTCCATTGAAACACATACACTACTAATAAGGCCGATACATAACAGCTGCAATGGTTGCAAGTGTGAAAAACCGTCATAAGTCACTTTTTCACTGCTGTTGTAACCGTCACTAAATAAACTGCTATAATTCAAGGAATACCTGTACTAATCAAAGAGAATAACCACCAGTAAACAGGAATGGTTTCCACATATTTAAAACACGTATCCATTGGAAATCTCAAGCAATCATTCCTGTCAAGAAAGACCAGAGAAGGGTGATGTTCACAGGAGCTTTAAGAAGCATCTTCGCATTGACTCATAGCGCCAGAGGTAGCCTAAAATACTTTTCTTTGGTGGGTTTTTGTGTGCCTTTATTGATTAAAAGCTGCTGCCCTTTTTGAAGGCGAGAGAGAGAGAAGCTATTGGATTTTCCATCCCCCTGGCATTTGAGGAATTCTACTTTGCTTTCCCTTCCTCCATTTCTTAAAAAATAACTCTTATTTTGGGCATATCATAGCTCCCCAAATTCCATTTTCTTTATTTCAAACAGCCGTATGTCAGCCTCCTCTCTTTGCCCGGCAGCAACATCTGCTCTGGGAGGAGACGTACAACTACACCCTCTACTCCAGCTGTTCTATACGCCGTTGCTGCCTACGGCTACCAGAGCAATGTCATGTGAAGTGATACCCCAAGCCTTTGCCATGTGCTTTCTCTCCCTTCCTCCAGGAGGTGCTAAGAGAGAATTATTCCCCAAAGGGAGGAAAGGAGGGGGGGGAAACCCTAAATTTATGCTTTGATTGGCTTTCCTCATAGCCCTTTCAAAACAAAAAAATCTTGCGATGCAAAATGAATGGAGGTTTTGTACAGTTTTTATCTTTGGTGTTCAGCTAAGCTGCACTCAAAGAGGATTATCAAGTTATATAAAAAACAAATTCAGTGATAACTTCTAAGGTGAGTGAACCTAGCCAGGGGTGGGG
>JANHFO010002179.1:21623-34656 GCA_032468095.1 Pareas carinatus
GAAAGAAAGAAAGAAAGAAAGAAAGAAAGAAAGAAAGAAAGAAAGAAAGAAAGAAAGAAAGAAAGAAAGAGAGAAAGGAAGGACAGAAGGAAGGAAGGAAGGAAGGAAGGAAAGAATCTAACACATTTAAACATCCAAATGGCCAAGTGCACGTAGCTGTATGTCTGACAGACAAAAATAAAGCTTGTTCCACATTAACTTCAAAACAAGATAACAAGGCAAATGACATAGAATGGATGAAAGCACGGAATATACTTTAGTGGGGATTTCTCTCCCCAACAAGCACTTCCCTTCTGCGTTTCTGTAGATGGTAATCCTGGCACATCAACAGGTGTATCGTCGGTCTTCCTACCTCCAATCTATGAACTAAATAAACTGATGGATGAGTGTTATTCCATTGATGTCAATGGAAACAGCATCTTCCATCACAACCAACTTCCTCTGAGGGTGCAGGACAGCTGCAGAAGGTATAGAAATTTGCTGGCCTTTGCCTCCACTGACAAACATGTGTTTGCCTGACACTTGAGACTTGCCTAATGATAAAACTGCCCTTACTTTGTCCACTGGCTTCGTCTTCTATTATCTTAGAACATTGTTTCAAAATATGAATGATAGCATCTCAGTAGAACAAGTATTTTTGCACAGTCCTGACATGACCCCTAAGGCCCCTGGGTACAGCTGTGGAGAGTAAAAATGGAGGCTGGACCTCCTAAATAGCTGAGGCACACCCAGATTAAGAAATAAAAGAAGGCTATGTCTTCATGGTGTTTTTTTCCAGCTTATTTATTGGGATGTAAGGAAAACAAGCCTCGAGAAATACATTTATGCAATAGTGGTGAATGTCTGTAGCTTGGGTATAGGGTGAGGGTGGGGGTTCCTTCTCTGAGCTTGTGGGTTGGTTTCCAAACATTTTGTTACCAGGCTGGGCAGCATCTTCAGCAGAGCTTATTGAAGCCTGTCAATCCACAAGCAATTCCATCAACAGACTCATAGACCTACAACCAGCCTACGAAACCCCGAGAATTCAAATCAACTACACAACCAAACAACCGCAGCACCAACCTTCAACCAGCTCACAACTTCCCCTGCAACCAGCACTTCACCTCCCAACGACCTTCAACGGATTGCCCCATCACAAGACCCGTCACCAGTCCATCTCCATATATGACCCAACCCTGACCCCTCACAAGACCCATCACTAGGCTCTCCTCTGAGGTGACCAGCCCGTCACAAGACCTACTAACCACACCAAGCCCTATAAACAGAACACCAACACTTACATCCCGTAAAAATCCACTGAAGATGTTACCTAGTCGGATAATGAAACGTTCAGAAACCAACCCACGAGCTTGGAGAATGAACCTCCATTCTCAAATACAGTTATGTTAAGCGTTCATCATGGTCAGATCAAAGTGCAGATCAAGTTTCTTCTACCACCCCCCCTCAGGGAAGTTGCTTCTGATAGAGATAATAGCTAAGCACATCTTAACAGAATAACAGAGTTGGAAGGGACCTTGGAGGTCTTCTAGTCCAGCCCCCTGTTCAGGCAGGAAGTCCTATACCATTTCAGACAAATGGCTGTCCAATCTCTTCTTGAAAACCTCCAGTGTTGGAGCACCCACAACCTCTGGAGGCAAGTCATTCTACTGATTAATTGTTCTCACTGTCAGGAAGTTTCTCCTGAGTTCTAGGTTGCTTCTCTCCTTGATGAGTTTCCATCCATTGCTTCTTGTCCTGCCTTCAGGGGCCTTGGAGAATTGCTTGACTCCCTCAAATGAAGCAGAGGAAATGCCAAAGCATTATAGAAAGAGCACAAGGACATTTTTTTCCTTCAAATATCTAGAATACAGCCCAAAGTGTTTGGGATTCTCGAAGTGAATCCATGCAGAGGGCTTGCAACCATTCTCAATGCCTGAGCAAGATCATTTCTCGCTATCTCGGTTTGGAGTGGGTTCAGTAATATTACCATATCCAAGTTGCCAATATAGGCATGCCAACCCTACTAGCCCGTAGGCCCCCTTGAGTTCATGCAGTTCCCTCTGATTTTCCCCTATTTGTACAAAGCTGGGCCTGCAACATGCGGGAACTTAAGAGGAGAGCAACCCTCCCTCATCCCGTGCTCAGATTTTCTTGGCCTGCTAATTATCAGAATCTTGCATCCCTGAGTACTTTTCCTTTCTGAGTCATGTTCCCAGCCCTGCAAGGCAAATGTCAAGCTGAGGCCACTTCTGAACAGCAGCTGCTGTTGCAAACCAAAAACCTCTTGAACATTATGATTGTTCCTCTAGGTTTACAGTCCTATCCCTTCTCAGTCTACTTCTTAGATAGATGTTTAGCTTTGCGCGTTAACCTTATAAGGGTGTTCTGCTTTGTATCAGTCCTGGCTGGGCCTTGACTTCTTCTCTATCTGCAGCTAGCAGTAGTACTTGGGTTGTTGGGACTAGCAGTGATCAAACCCTGGAGAACCCTTGCTGATAGGAAGCCTCCTCTACGCTTGCCCCTCCCCATATAATGCAAAGGCGAATCCACATGTTCGTAACATATTGATGCAGAGTGTAGAGGATCGACAGGAGAGATTGCGTGTGGAATCAGTTTGCTGTCCAACTTGAGTAATTTTAAAGTGCCTGCTTTCTCCTCCCCTTTAAACTAAAGTTGGACTGAGCTGTTCCCTTGTAGTCCAGAACATCATGAAATAAAACAAGAAATGTTTTGCCTCTTTGGCTGTGGTCAGCACAAGCACTTTGAAAGCATCCTGTGTGTGTGTGTGTGTGTGTGTGTGTGTGTGTGTGTGTGTGTGTGTAGGGAGTGTGCACAGATTCCAAAGATTCATTGCACTGTTTTTTTCCCATGATGCTCATCCGAGAGTGACCCACCAGAGGTAATTGAAGGTAAACATGGTCTAGATTTACAGTGGACATTTCAGTGGACAGTTACAGTTCAGTGGTCTCCCGGTCAACTATCTTCCTCTTCCTCTGCCTTCTCCTTCTCACTCAACTCAGGCACCCTGAAACTTTTGGACAACACTGTATCCCGCCTTCATTGATGATTGTTCTGGTTCAAATTTTGCAATTTGATTGGTTCATCACTCAAAAATCATTCAATCAAAATGCATAAGTGAGAAAAAGTTTTGAAAAAAACCCATAAATGCTAGGGAAAAATTGGCATATGCACATATTAATTAGATAGAGGGGATTTATTGAATAGAAAAGTACATATGGAAGTCCATGTGGTCTGTCTGTCTTTCTTTCTTTATTTCCTTCCTTCCTTCCTTCCTTTCTTCCTTCCTGCCATGGTGGCAGAGTGGTTAAGAATGCAGTATTGCAGACTAACTCTGCTCACTGCCAGGAGTTCGATCCTGACCAGCTCAGGGTTGACTCAGCCTTCCATCCTTCTGAGGTTGGTAAAATGAGGGCCCAGATTATTGGGGGCAATATGCGGATAATGTTTACATTTTAAACTGCCCCGGGAGTGCTGTAAAGTGCTATGAAGTAGCATATAAATCTAAGTATTATCGCTATTGCTATTCCTTCCTTTTTTGTGGAATGGGCCTAATTTACAGTTAGAAAAGTGAGAAACTGAACAACACTTACATGCACAGATTACCCATCAGCTGAAATTTTAACTTAGTTCTGGGACAACTGCTCCTTAGCCTAACCATGCATAGATAACATGTTTCCCTTGTTAATACACAAATGATTGTGGATTCCTTTCTTTAAAAGACTCATTCTATGTATGCCAACTCCCCAGGGCTGACGATCAGTTCTCCACAGGCCGATGAAATCGCTGGCTGATATTTATACATTTTCCTGATTCAAATCCATAAAATAGAGACACAAATGAAATAAATGCCTGCGTCCCACCCGTCTTATTTTGCTTTTTTTTCCCCCTAATGATAACAATTCTGTCCTTGCTGCTCTGTCTGAACAACACTCAGGCAATAATAGATACTTTTAAACTATTAATTTGTTTCCTTAAAAAAGCAGTTGTTCTTTCAAAGGAACTCTTTGGGGAGGAAAGGAGTCCTGCTAAGCTCAGGATCTTTTTATTCGCTGCTATTAAATCTCTTAGAGCAGCTTTGCCTACTGTTTACCCCTGACGGAAACTATTATTCTATCAGTCTGTATCAGTCTTCAGAACGCACTTAAAATTCTGAATGAGTGATTGAGAGTTGTTTCACTAGTTTGTGACATGCAGGCAAGGAGTTGGGGGAGTTTGTCAGACTTTGTTTTGTTGATAAAATAGCATTTTGTTACCTGAGGATAAAGCTGTTTTTTGGGGTGAATCAGAAAAACGGATTTGTAGAAAGAGAGGCTGCTAAAGTGGGCATCTCTGCAATCGAGCGGAGTAGTTTTAAAGTCATTCAAGCATCATCCATAGCAGCAATAAATAGCACTTAGACTTATATACCACTTCAAAGTGCTTTACAGCAGGGGTCCCCAACCCCCAGTCCGTGGACCGGCACTGGTTCACAGTATGCGACCAACCGGGCCTTGCAAACAAGCCAAGCCCTATTTACAGGATGCAGGCAGCATGCAAAACCACACCCCCATCAGTCCACGGAAAAACCTTTCTCCATGGAACCAGTCCCTAGTGCTCAAAAGGTTGGCAAACACTGCTTTACAGCCCTCTCTAAGCAGTTTACAGAGTCAGCATGTTTGCCCCCAACAATCTGGGTCCTCATTTCACCCACCTCGGAAGGATGGAAGGCTGAGTCAACCTGGAGCTGGTGAGGATCGAACTGCTGGCAGTCGGCAGAGTTAGTCTGCAATATTGCATTGTAATCATTCTAACCACTGTGCCACCACGGCTCCCTAGCAACCATTTGAAAAGTCACCATCATCGTTCTCGTCATTGTGTATCCACTGCAGGATGAAGGCCTCTTCATCATGTTTCCAACCCTTACAGTCCTGAGCTTTCTTTTCCCAATTGGGCCCGCAATACTTGCTGATGTCGTCGATCCATCTTGTTTTAGGTCTCTTTCGTGGATGCTTTTTATCAAGCGGGATCCACTCCATGATTGCTTTGGTCCACTTGCCATCAGTTCTTCTTGCTATATGGCCAGCCCATTTCCACTGCAGTTCTTTTACTCTCTTGATGGTATTGTATTCTTTTGTTTGTTCTCTAATCCATGCGCAGGTCTTTCTATCCTATCCTTTCCATGACTCTTTGTGCCGTTTTTAAAGATAGATCTACATAATATGCAATTGGGCCTCCAGTTCAGTGGCTTAACGTGGTCCATGGCTCATACCTCAGGGAAAGTTGGCATTGAGTCAAAATGTCCTTGATCTGACTTGGTATAAGAGTAATACAGGGTGTAATATTGCTGTTGCTTTCACAAAAACAGTCAAATCTGAGAGGCTAGCCGAGGTTCAGAGTAATCCATAGTGCCAAGGAATACGGAATTCAATCTCGTCCTTTTCCAGGAGTATCCAATAATCTACTGCAATATAGACATCTGTGGGCTATGCTAATCAACCATTGAGTTTTAGAATTCTGGAAGGGGGAAGCCCATCTGCCTTCATGATCTCAGGCCCCGATGTCAGGCTCAAAGCATCACTAATCTTGGCTGGGCTGGGAAGCTAAGCAGTATCAGGCTAGGTGAGAGGTTGGATGGGAGAATGTCAGAGAATATCAGAGGTGTTGGCTAGATGGAGATGTGGGAAAAGACATTTCCAAGGAGGCAACGGGTGAATCACCTCTGCACGCTTGCCAAGATAGTTGCATTGATGAGTTCAACAGAAGTCAGACTTCAGAAGTCAGGCAAGGGTGTTTTACTTTACAGAAAATTCTGTTTCTCTGAGCACATCCTTGAGCAAGGCCAAAAGCTGGGAAGCCAGGATAGCTCTTCCGAGACAGGCTTGCAAATTAATGGACACAAGAAGAGGCTTTCTAGCTTAACCAAGTGAGAGAAGAACCCCTTTAACCATTAAATATTAACAGGCTCAACCTTGAGTTAAACAGTGTTAATGAAAACCGGAAAATGTTTCGAAACATTTCGCTCAATTCCCAAGACACAATTTCTCACCCGCCTATGGAAGGAAATCCCTTGGTTTCCTCCTGTGCTTCCTTCCTCCCAGTGGGCGATAGGGAAAAGAGCTTCTGAATCAACCTCTGGAAAAAAATCAAGGTCTTTTCCCATTTTAGTGCACATTGTTGATAAGGGCAATTACCCACAAAAATAATCCATGCAGATAGCAGAAGCATTTAGGCTTATAGGCTGCCCCATAGCACTTTACACTACTCTCTGGGCAGTTGACAATGTGGAAGCATCCTTTGCATATTTCCTCCAGCAATGCGGCTCCTTATATTAACCATCGCAGAAGAATTGAATGTTGAGTCAACCTTGAGCCTGGCCAGAATCAAACTCCTGGTTGTGGGCAGAGTTTGCCTGCGATTCTGCACTTTAACCACTGTGCCACCAGGACTCTAAGGTAGTGATGGTAAATCTTTTAGAGACTGAGTGCCATGCAAAAGCTCGGACGAGTTGCAGTGAATGAGTCGTAGTTCGTGATGTCATCACCTGGCACCACTACTCCTTACCGAGCATGCGCATGGCCCCTATTTGGCTTGTGACATCATCACCTGGTGCCACTACTCCTTTCTGAGCATGCACATGGTTGCTGGGGTGACTTGGCTCACGTGCCGACAGAGAGGCACGCGACACGCGCGCCATAGGTTCACCATCCCGGCTCTAGGGTTTACATTTAAACCCTTATTTTTAGCTTTTGCCTTTATTGATGCATTGGTTCTTTTACAAGAAGCAAAGATAGATGACTTTGAATCCGGTTTCCCCATGGCTTGCCTTAAGGTTGCAAAAGAGGATCACGTGACCCCGGGCCATGGCGACCGTCGTAAATATGAGTCAGTTGCCAAGCGTCTGAATTTTAATCGCATGATCATGGAGATGCTGCAGTGGTCATAAATGGGGGAAAGTCACTTTTCTCAGCGCCATTGTGACTTTGAATGGTCACTAAATGAACTGTTGTAAGTTGTGGACCACCTGTACTGCAGTCAACCCTCCTGAGTTCTGGATCTGGTGCCCATGTATTGCTCTGTTGTGGAAAATGGCATCTTTGTGGCAGTTTGCAGTTGGGGATATGAGTAATTTCTAGAGGTTGAGAACGCAGATGGCATGGTGGATTTGCTAGGTATCTCTGCTCACAACCAGACTGCAAAAATTAAGGGGTGAGGGGAGTATTGGAATGTACAGGAGGCTGGGAGAGAATTGAGGAATCCAAGTGCACAGTCTGTAGCCTGAGAGAATCCCAACACCTCAAGGTCAAATGCTGAGAACCCTCTGAAGGGCACAGACTGTTCCCATGTGAAAACTCCAGAACCGGCTTTGCGTCTTCTGTGCCTATATGGGATTATCAGTAAAGTTATTCCCTTGGAAAAGCAACTGTCCCAGGAACAGTTGTTCGGGATTGTTGAATTGTTCGAAAGAACTCCAAGGTACACAGATAGACCTGTGGCCTCCATAAAGCCTGGCTGGGATGGCTGGAATGGTTCCAAAAGTTGCCATGGTGAGTCTAAATCCTCTGCCCACAGGGTAGGAGGATACTTAAATGCGGGGGAGGTCATGGCGTTAGGTTTATTTCAGTTGTGTTTTCATTAAATCAAATTTGGATCTCGCCCTGATTCCAACCAGCTTATTCTGTCCCACCTGCTTTGGGAGTGGCATTCTTGGCGTGTTACTCCGTGTTTTATTCATATTGAGGAAGAGGTGCTGCTCTTCTTTTGCTCTGGAACATATCCAAACGTCTCTTGTTTCCAATCAGATTTGAAGCAGGCACAATCCAAACGCAGGCAGTCCTCGACATACGGCTGCAATTGAGACCCAAAGTTTCGGTTGCTAAGCGAGACCGTTCTTCGGTGGGCATCGCTCCATTTTGCGACCTTTCTCACCACCGTCGTTAAGTGAATCCCTGCAGGTGTGAAGTTAGTCACACGGATGCTAAGCGAATCTGGCTTCCCCCGTTGACTTTGGTCATCAAAAGGCCGCCAAAAGTGATCACATGACCCAGGGGACACTGCAACCGTCGTAAATAGGAGTCAGTTGCCAAGCATCTGAATTTGATCACGTGACCGTGGGGATGCTTCAACAGTCGTTAAGTGTGAGAAACAGTCATAGATCGCCTTCTTTCAATGCTGTTGTCACTTTGAACGGTCACTAAATAAATTGTTGTAAATCAAGGACTAGCTGTTTATACATATAGAAGCATTCATGGCTTCTAGGGGAAAGGAATCCCAAGGTTGTTAGGACCACAGTTAAAATTTCTAAGGTGATTATGCCAAGTGGGTATGGATGGCAGAGTTCTGTACGGTAGATGGGAGAGTTATATATATATATATATTTGCAGTTGTTTTTCTGGCTTTGGAGAGAGTTTTTAGAAGCACAGCACCTTGTCTGGTGTTGTCATTGGTCTTAAAACTACACTAAGCCTCTTCTAGGGCTACTTACATGTTGTGTTCCAAAATGGCCGACAGCTAATACAGGTAATCTTCAATTTACAAGTGACCACTTGTGACTACCGTTCAAGGTTACAACAGACTCAGTTTCAAACTTCTGACTGCTGCCTCCACTGACACCCCAACCACCCCCACAGCCATATGATCACATTATTTTAGGGCAGAAGATAACTGAGCTATATTTCAACACGTTGCCGCTTTGAACAGGTCTCTGTTCAACAGAGGCTAATCGTGCAGTTTGCATGTCTGTTTGTAACAGGCTCCTTCTTCAGTGACAGTCGCAATTTTTACTATTGTTAAATCCTCATAGACACGATAGGCACTGCCTTTGAACTTAGATTCCTGCACTGCCAACCGTTTGCTTCCTAGATTTCTTTGGCAAAGGTTGGAGCATTGTCCTTTAGAAAACAAGCAATATTAACATGGAATGGTGATGCTTCGTTTTGTTTTTTCCATAACTCCAGTTAGATAGTTAGGATTGCAGCTTCATTCGGGGGCTGCCTTGGCAGCCAGAAAAATAAATGAATGTGGATGAGAATGCAATTCTTCCACTCACAGAGCAAAATAAATCTTTATCAGCAAAACGAGTCAACAAAGCAAGGCGAAGTGTTGAAGGGGACACCATGAATGTATTGTGACAAAGGCAAAAATTATGCCTGGCATAGGTTACATTTTATGCTCTGTGGTTGCTCATTCGATATGTCATATCCTTTGAAATGAAGCTTGCTCTTTTGCATTGTCTCTTAAAGCTACTGCTACCCCAGGGGTTCCATGGTTATGGACTGAGTTGTCACAATTGAAGCAGTGAAGTGGGAAGTGCTTTGCATATTGCTGTGATGATCGTCAAATACGGAAAAATCAGTTTACCTGGAAGTTGACTTTTTTATCCCCATAACCTTCCACAGTACAGGCTTATAGCTTGGTTTCTGTTGGCAATTGCGACTACTTGGTGATGCAAATCTCAGTTCCTACAGTTGCAAAACAGTTTTCTGATAAAGTAGTGCCTTAGTTGTGCATTTGTTGAAAAAGAAAAAGCCCAAATCTCTGAAATTATAAGAACATAAGGGCATCTAATGTTAAATCAGAAAGCTCAATTGTTCTAAAATCAGAACGATCAATTGCTGTTAAATCAGAAAACCAATTGCTGTTAAATCAGAATAATCAATTGTTGTTAAATCAGAAGGATCAATTGTTCTAAAATCAGAAAGATCAATTCCTCTTAAATCAGGAAAATCAATTGCTTTATATAGATAAAAATTACAAGCTTAGAGGATGTATTCAAATGCTAGATTCCTAAGCATTGTGCAATGTGATAACATGTATTATGATATATCCCTTGGTCGCCTGTATAAGAAACAAATTGAGGTCTTGTAAGGTTATGGAAATGTCACCAAAGCATGCAAAATATACAAAGACAAGGTCTACCTGAACGTGGATCCCATTGATAGTAGTGAACGGGAAAGTAACTTGAAACCTCAGTGAACCAAAGATTATATGCTGTACCTAAGTGATAAGCTTGTATGTAACATTCAGTGTCAATGTAACTTGGTACCGACCTTTTTCTTTCTTTGTCACTGGTATAAGAAATGATTTTATTATGTGAAAATTTAATAAAAAGAACAATAAAAACAGAAAGATCAATTGCTGTTAAATTAGAAAGATCAATTGCTGTTAAATCAGAAAGATCAATTGCTGTTAAATCAGAAAGATCAATTGCTGTTAAATCAGGAAAATCAATTGCTTTCTCCTGTTTTAAAATTTGGTCATTCCAATTTAAATCATAGCATGCATATTGAAGTTGGGTCCCTTTTGTTCATCCTTCACTCTCCTTCCTTGTCCTCCTCAATGGCAAAATAAATAGGGAAGGAAAAATCCCATACCGAATTCTGTGCGATTTTTAAATTTTTCTTTTTTAACTTATATAGAGGGGACTCTAATTAAAACAGGACAGGGGCAGTGCTAAGGCAAGTAGGAATAGATAGAAGAATGAAGATCTGAAAGTTTTTCACTATGGAAAGCATCTCTTTGTCTAAAGTGACCAATCTGTTAATCCCCCAGCTCATTTCTCAAACGTCCCCCCTCCCAATTTTACTAGGATAGGATCACTAAGATCAAGGCAGTGAGATTTCAACAAATTTCTCTGGAGTCATTTCTTTTATCTCTCTTTGTCAAATTGCTATTAGCCCCACAATACAGTATACTGTATTGGTGGTATTGTGGTGATGTGGGTGAAAATAAAGTCATATCTATTGCTTGTCCACCTTAGCGACTCTGCCAGGTGGGAAAGGGTTGATTAAGAAAGTAGTATTAACAGAAAAAATTCACCAGAAAAGGAAGGGAGATTCGGATGGTCATTTCTAGCTTATTATGGGCAGAAGGGCAAATATGGAACTGCATGTTCCATCCCTGTAATCAGGGACCACCAGACCTTACTTCTCATAAGAAGGAAGTAATATTTTTATGGACAATTTAGAGTCATACATCTCTAGCAGTAATACCCTGCTCCAACTTGAGTATCCACAGTTAGATCACAGATCTAATGCAAGAAATCCACTTGGTCTCCCTATCTTTCTGTAGAATGTGTCAACCAGAGGGCTGAACTAATACATGTTGAATTGGAACAAGGAAATTTCCATCATTCTTCTGCTCATTTTCTTGCACATGAACAAAAAAAACCTATAAATTTCCCAGAAAGCATAAAGAGCCATCCGAGGTCCTGAACACGAAGCCAACAAAGAATGAGTGGGACATGTTGCAATCATGGGCAACTGGCTGCAAAAAATGTTAATTGTTTTAATTATTAAATACATGGTGGCCAAAGAGCTCGTTAATTCCTAATGATCATGATAGTTCCCTCTTTCCTCCCCCTGCAAAGCAGTTTCAGTTCCCAAGCAGCTACAGGAAGCTAACAGTTCAATTTATTGTTTGTGCAAAACTATGTACACTCATTAGGTTTGCTTGAATACTTGGGTGTGTGAATGGGGACAGCACAGCCATTGTTGGCTTCTTTCCTTGTTTCAAAAGTAGTTTCCCTATTCCATTTCTAATACGTGCTTTTAGAATGGATATCAAATTCTTACGGGAATTTGTTTAGACAACAATAATTGGGAGTTGGATAGACAGAGTTTAATGAATTATTATTATTAAAAGTAGTAGTCTCCGTTTTTAGGACCTCGTAATCCCTTAATTTGGGTTAAACTTGGACAACTGATAGTTTGCTGGTTGGATGCCCTTCCTGGTGCCAATGCAGAGTTCGCAGCAGATATTTTTTTCTTTGCGTCCTGAAAGAAAAACATCTATTGCTATCTAGGACCAAACTCCCAACCTTCCAAGTGGGAAGTGAGCGTCTTCACCACTAGGTCACCACACAAGTCTAGAAGTAGTAGTATATACACATAAATGTGCAGTCGCAGCTGCCAGATTTTTAGCCGGTGTTGACCTTCATATGCACTGAGTTCTTCCCAAGAACCTAGAATGTCATGATGTGTCTGCATAGTGTATGTGTGGATCCGAGCAGTGCGGGTCTTTTGCAATTGACAGATGGAAATTTTGTCAATGCCTACATTTTCTAAGTGCCATTCAAGATTTTTGAGCATAGTACTGCAGTATGCTGATATTTACTGAGACCAACATTGCTGGTCTATGCCATCATAGCAATAGCACCTAGACTCATATACTGCTTCATAGTCCTTTACAGCCCTCTCTAAGTGATTTACAGTGACAGCATATTTGCCCCCAGCAATCTATGTCCTCATTTTATGGAACTTGGATTGATGGAAGGCTGAGTCAACCTTGAGCCAGTCAGGATCGAACTGCTGGCAATCAACAAAGCTAGCCTGCAATACTGCATTCTAATCACTTCTTCAATTTCAATTTTCTGATCTTGTTACTTTGGGATCTTCTTCAATTCTTTGTCTTCTGCTGTCTCCTGGTAGCGCCTCACCCATTCTTTTCAACCACAGATAACTCTCGTGTTAAGAGCCAAGACTAATCAGTTTGCATATTGATAATCTCACAATATTTTAACCTGTTCGTATTCAACTTTCAATATTATTACTGTGGTTGGTCACACAGTCAGCCAAATGCTTAGATTGGATCTGGCATTTTTATCCTTCTGACAAGACCTCCTGAAAGACCTGAGAAGGTAGATATTGTTGTGGTTGGATTGCATGAAAGGTATCATTGTAGGATGTAAGCCGTTCCAAGTAAAGTTGCCTTTTGCAATTGACTGGTGATGATTTTGTCACTGCCGATGGTGTTCAAGTGGTGCTCCAGATTTTGGGATTGCATCCAAGGCGTCTATCACTATTGGCACTACATTTGCTTTCTTTTGTCAAAGTTGTTCTATTTCTTCTTGGAGATCTTTGTATTTTGTGAAAAGAAGGACTAGGAGCAACATGATAGCAGTGTTCCAATATCTCATGGGTTGCCACAAAGAAGAAGGAGTCAAGCTATTCTGGAAACTGAACATAGAGAGAAGCACTCTAGAACTGAGGAGGAATTTTCAGACAGTGAGAACAATCAATCGGTGGAAAAACTAGCCTCTAGAAGTTGTAGGTGCTCC
>JANHFO010002179.1:100405-116491 GCA_032468095.1 Pareas carinatus
GCCAAGAAACTCGCAATCTTACACGGGGAAAAACCCGAACATGCTCAAACTTACATATCTATATATGTATATATTATACATACATATTGTATACATATACTGTACACACACACGCACTCACGCACACACACACCTTTGAACTTATGCCCTGAAGAAAAATTCAATTCAATGTGTTGGATATAGGTACCCAACTCCAAAACATTTCTGGCTGGCCGACAAGTTAACAAACAGAAAGAAATACAATCTAAATTAAAAAAACAAAAGACTTAAACTAAACAGAGGAAAAAAGTAGATCACAAAGTTATCCAAATAGTAGAGAACAAAATGGCAAATTCAGCCATCAATATAAAAAAAAAACATGTATGGTCTACAAGGGGCGCCAGCCACTCTAGTCCAAAGCTGAGAAAACAGCCACATTATCATCAGGTTAGGAGCCACAAAGATCTCAGGAGGAACCCCATTCCAGGTGGCAAATGCTGAGATAGAGGAGGATCCTTCCCGGATCTCCAAAAGAGAGGAGACCCCCATTTAGTAGAAGGGACCCAGAGAACACCAACCTTGTTGGATTGTATCTGCTAGGCAGACATCACATGAGATAGCTGGTTCCTTTCAAAGAAACCCTCTCCTATATTACGGACAGCTAAGAAAATAAACTGATGCAACATCAGACCATCAAGTTTTCACTTGAGGTAAAAGTGACCAAGCTTAAATTATCTTATACTTCAAGATGAAATGCTTTTGCTAGAAGCTGGAGGAAACGTTATAAGAAGCAGGGGCACCATGTTCTGTTCTTTCTCAAATAATAATTCCCTGCTGTTCAGCTTTAGGATTCTTGCCTCTCTTTTAGGGAAAAAAAGATAAAGGTTTTAAAAGTAAATAAAGACTAAAAAATGTTCCTCAAAGCTCCTTTAAAGAAAGACATTAAAATTCACATTCAGAAAAACAAGCATTGCATGATAAAGTAGCAGTTTAAAAGTAGTTTCAGTTTAGATCCCTAACCTTTAATGAAGCATTGAATTGTTTTGAGGATGGAGGGACCATCACACCACCCTAAATTCCTCAGAGAAAATGAGAGTTTGAAAAAAAATCTTATAAGACTAATGCTATTAACATTAAATATGGTTGGAATTAACCGCCCCATTCTCCTTTCTCTGTTTAGGTTCTAAGCTCATCAGTGGGACTGTTAAAAATAATGAATCTCTAAGTCTCCTTCACAAAGGAAGAAATACTCCCAACTTCTGCTAAAATCAAACTTTGTATCAGCAAGGGTAGATAATTTAAACTCAGCCTGATGGGAATAATCTGAAGAGTTTTGGTACCTTAGCTATTAATTAAAACAGGCCTTCGAAGCCAGAGAAGGTTCTCCTCTCTTGGTGAAATGAAATGAATTCTGATATTTTATCCCACCATCATTCTGGCAAAAGAAAAAGAAGGATTACATTGCATTATTGGGTCTATTTCTTTTTTAGAACTTTGCATCTTGAAATGTCTTGCTTCTTAGTGAGCATCAAGCGATGTGAATATTGTGCCATTTGATTTATAAGCCTAAAGTTAAGTGGTACCCATTTGGAATTGCTAGGAGGAACGGCTGTACCTAAATTTTAGATTCTGCTTCTTGTTTCAAGCAGTGCCAGCACAAGCACGCAAAAAAGCACTCACACACATATATGTATATGTGAGAGAGATAGAAATAGAGATTATATGTGTGTGCGCGTATGTGTGTGAGAGACAGACAGACAGACAGACAAACTACATCTATTGCAGATTGAAGAGTTCTTCATTGAAGATTATGGCCCCTACTTTATCATGCTGGTACAAAGAAGGCTGGTAGATAAGATATGTTTCAGCTTCTTAGTCTAGAACTGAGAGAAGATGAAGATGATTGAACCCAAATCATGTGAATAGCTGCCATGCCTATGGGAGGACAACAGCCTGGGTCTCTTGATTACTAGCTACTATACCTTAATCACTTTATAATCTCTGTGTGTGTGTGTGTAAATGCATATATGTTTTCTACTCATATCTATAAGCATCTGTAAAGTTTTCCCAAAGCAACAACGAAAAACAATATATTCTATTATATGTTTAGAGCCATTATTGCCATCGATGTACTGATTTTGGAATTAAACCTTTCTTTAAGGAATGCTTTAAAAAAAGTGGAGTCATGTAAAATAGGGAAAAGCTCAACTCCTATAGGATAATTGTTTTTCAACAAGCATAGAATCTTCTGGGGTCTTCCAAAGGTGTTCCCGGGTTTTGCATTAAGGACATTTTTCTTACCCATCAGGAAAATACGAGACTAGGAAAGTTTGCGGCCTAAATTTAGGAAATGTCAATCTGTTATAGAAAGATGAATTGAGTGAATATTGTGCTAATCATGTCCTCTCCTCTCTCCTCTTTCTTCTTCTTTGTAACAATGAATCCTTTCTTCTGCCAATAGGTCCTAGATGTGAATCAATCCCATGATGCAACATGTCTCCCCAGCGCCATCTCTGACAATGATGGCCACACAGACTGTACCCCCTCCCCCTTATCAAGAACCCCAACAGGTGAGTATCCGTGTCTCCTTTTGCAACCCCATCACTCCGGTTTGCAATATTTATAGACATGATGCAGCATTGCAGGGAGCAACAGAAAAGCAAGAAGTAAGGAGCAGTGCAAATGTCAATTCTCCCAACCACATGTTTTCCCATTCTTCCATCTGCATATTACACCCCAAAATTTAGCCCACTTTATCATATATTCTTTCACTTTTTCTTCTTCTCTTTAACTTTTTAATAAAAAATTATCCAATTTAGACATTGCGTGTTCATTAATGGCACACAATTCTCTTTCAAACGCAGCCTTACCAGGTTCAGAGCCATCCTTTATTTTGTCTATTATGAATCATTTTAATAACTGCAGATAGAAGAACCATTAACCATTAAAACAAGTGGTGTTTTACTCTCTACTGGCTTCCTCGGGGTTCTGCTGGGCAGGACAGAACAGTCCCCCCCCTCTGCCACCAGTTCTTCCCTTGATTTTATTGTACCTTCCCCTCGATCAAACCTGGAACTCTAGGCGCATTTTCTTTCCAGACATCAACAGAATTTGGAAGGAATCTGCTTTGGAAGAGGAGTGTTGTATACAATTGCCAGCTATAAGGAGACACTCTCCCGTTTCTCAGCTAATGTTCCCCTTGGAGAACTGTAAAAGATTTAAGGTCTATAAAAAAGAAATGATGTCTCTCTGTAACTCATGCCTATAGCATGCCAGAAGACCCTTGGGCCACTAACATCTGGGCCACTGATATTTTAGCATCAAATAGCAATGATAGTTATTGTCGCTGTGATTTTGAAACTAAGCAAGGATCGCTATAATTCTGGGCCCCTTTCAAGGTAAGGATTTTTAGATATCGATGGAGCGACTGCCCGGGGAGCGGGGGGGAAGTCCCCTTCATTTTTAACACCAGGTGTCATACCTTTTAAAGAGAGAGGGTTTCCTTTAAAAAAAAATTGTGCGAAGCAAAAGAGTACAGGTGACTCACAACAGTTCATTTAGTGATCATTCAAAGTTACAACAGGACTGAAAAAAGTATAACACTTTTTCACACTTACAACCGTTGCAATATCCTCATGGTGATGTGATCCAAATTCAGATGCTTGACTCCGGTTCATTAATGATGACAGTTGTAGTGCTTAGCAACCAAAATTTCAGGCTCAATTGTGGTCGTAAGTTTAAGACTACCTATATTTCTGATAAATCATGGGTATTCTAGCATTGATTTAGTTATGAAGGCCTTCCTTGGACAACCCTCTCTCCAATGTCTGTAACCTCCCAGGCTTTCTATGTTTCCATACGACCAAGGGATGATCTTAGCAGGAATCTGCTTTCCACTGACTTGAGGGAGAACAGCTAATATCTGAGGAGGTCCTGCCCTTGGGCATTTGTTTGGAGAAGTTCTTCTCGCGGATAAAATGTGAATACAATCACCCACCCATTTCCCTATCTACAAACCTGCTGGTCCATTCTGATGGGCATGGTTGGCCAACCTTAGGTACCAACTAAATCTCAAAATGATGGGGCATGTTGAGACCCCTTATGGAAATGTTGCCTCTTAGGGATCTAGTTCAGGGGGCAGAAATTACTTCACCTTATGGAGCACAAAAATCAACCTTTTTTTAATTTCTAGAATAAAACTAGTTGCCTTGATGCTATCAACATTTTTCTTCCTGATTATGCTTTTGTTCCCAATTCAGTCTGTAGATATTGAAAATATCTATTTGAAGAAGGAGATCAAGAGGGTCAGACTATGGATCTTCCTCCTATGGTGGCACACCACAAGGAAGTCTACTGTATAAAGAGAAGGGAGATACTAGCTTTCTCCCATTATTTATGGCCCTGTAATTACAGCTTTATCCCCCATGAATGCATCTCATTCTTTTTTAAAGCGTTATAGATTGCTGTCCTTCACAACCCTTATGGAAACAAGTTTCATTATTTAGTTGTGAGTGTACTATATACTCCATTTTTGTGTGAAGCAATGTTGCCTCTCCTTCTAATGCAAGCTTTAGGTGATAATGGAGAAAAAGCTGAGTGAACCACATCCAGGATGAAAGACTCATTTTAATATATACATTATGCTTATGATCCAGGTATCGTGTTAACGAGAACTAACAACCAACCACTGGCTGGCCAAATGAATAATAGAATAAAATAATATATCCTGTGTTTGTTTAACAGGAAAATCCTTCTGTTTACGCAGATGAAGACTTCAAGGTTTTGTTTTCACAATGAAGCATTGCATTTTTAACATCCAGGATAATTAAATCTGTGGAACTCGCTAGGGCAATAGAATTAATTCTGTGTCTCTGCCAAATGTGTGGTGATGGGCATTGACTTAGATGACGTGAAATGGGATTAGACACATTCATACAGGAGACATCTGTCAAAGGCTATTTGTGACAATAGCTACTTGACTGATATCTTCCATGGTGGTTATTGCTTACGGATACAGATTAGACAAAATAATGTAAAACAAAAATATGGCACCTAGAGTCACTTCTGGTGGGATGAGTGACTATAAATTTGATATTGTTTATACAGAATGGAAAAAGTAAACATTCTCCCTTGTGCCAGCTGCTGAGGAGCACAAGAGGGAATAAAACAGTTCAAGTTGTATTTGGATCCCATGTTGGTTTCATATTACAGACCAAGCAAATAGCCTGACCTTAGCTTGCCCTCTCCAACGGGTTAAAAATAAAAAACCAAGTGAATTTATTTCTTGTTGCCATATTATTCATTTATAATTAGGTTTAGTTTTAGATTCATCAGAATGTAATCAAGTTGTATTTTTAAACAACCATAAAGAGGTGGTTCAACTTAACAGAATAACAGAGATGGGAGGGACCTTGGAGGTCTTCTAGTCCAAACCCCCCTCCCCCACTCATGCAAGAAACTCTATACCATTTCAGACAAGTGGTTGTCCAATCTCTCCTTAAAATTTCCACTGTTGAAGCATCCACATCTTCTGGAGGCAAGTTGTTCCACTAATTAATAGTTCTAGCTGGTCAGGAAATTCCTCCTTAGTTCTCGGTTGCTTCTCTCCTTGATTAGTTTCCATCCGCTGCTTCTTGTCCTGCCTTCAGGTGCTTTGGGGAATAGCTTGACTCCCTCTTCTTTGGGGCAACCCCTGAGATATTGGAAGACTGTTATCATGTCACGCCTGGTCCTTCTTTTCATTAAATGAGAAATACCCGAATCCAGCAACCGTTCTTTATATGTTTGAGCCTCTAGCTCCCTACTCATCTTTGCTGGTCTTCTCTTCCTAGAGTCTCAACATTTTTTTTTACTTCGTGGCAACCAAATCTGGATGCAGCATTCCAAGTGTGGTCTTATTAAGTCACTTACTCTAACTCTTCCTAGAGATTTCAAAATAAATGTACTTTATTTGCAGAAAAGGGAATACTGAGCTTGCATGACCAAGTTTTCACATCAGGGAAATTCCATATGTACATAACCTTTTTGATTCCCTTAAGTTAAAGTTTTGTTTTGTTTTGTTTTTCTATAAAGATTCCAAAAGTAGGGGAATTTCAGGTTTTATTTGGAAATAAGGGAGCAAATTGGAGAGTCACAAATGTGTTGCAAAAAAAGCTTGCACTTTCTATCTTAAAAGTCTAATAGATATAAAGCATTCCTGTGGATTATTCTAAAATATTTTGCCATCTAACAATGGACATCCCTGTATTATCAAAATGTCTCTTTCTATCATTTGCTAGGCCTGTGTGAGTACAACTTTTTTCTTGAGAAAGCTTTTTTCCATCACAAAGACAGGGCTGAATTTCTCATCTCTCTCTCTCTCTCTCTCCCTTCGATCCTCTTAATATCTGTTTGATCAACAAAGTGACCCACTCAAGGTCAATCATTCATCTTCATGGATCAAACGAGATTCAGAAATTCTAAAATCCGATAGACCCAGAAACACAGATGAAATTTTGAGAATATGTTGTGGATCTTCTCCCAAAATGGCTTCCTTGAGTTTGTCTAGTTATAAAATGGATTCTGCCAGTAGGAATGGTTCAATCCAACATATTGATTATACCAAAGACAATGCTTGAGCTTTTGTCTGCCAGCTTCTTTAATTCCCTTCAAGATAGACTGTCTGTCACCTCAGTTTACCTTTGCTTTTTTCCCCTCAGGGCAAATGGGTGCTTTACCAAAGAAAATTCTGATTTTCAGCCACCTTCTGTTTTTATTTTCTAAGCATATGTGTAATGAGACTTCTTGAAAACAAAAAAGAATTCTTTGCAACATATACACTTTTCTTCTTTTCTTTAAAAAAAATGGATATTTGAAAAGAATGGCAATGAGACAGAGGAGGTACTGAGGGAGCTTTCCAGGTTGATGATCCATGTTTTAATTGCTGCACAATGACATCTCTAATGAGTACCATTATTACCTATGTAAGAATAAGGACTTCACTGATCATTTCTGTCCTGAGAAATAATTCTTCTAAGTGGTATCTACCAGGGGACAGGAAGAACAGAATGACTAAAGTAAGGTCACAACACAAGTCCTGCCCCTTTTGTGTATGTGTCTTGACATTGTAAATGTGTAAAAGAAATAGAGATGCTGATGATTCTATATTACGAGGGCAATTTGGGGAAAACCCTGCATTTGGTTATCAATGATATACACTCACTTTTATTATACACATTAGAATACTACATTACTTTACTTTTTGACATAACCGCCATTCAAATTGAGGCACTTGTCATAACATCTCACAAGGTTTGAAATTCCTCCTGCAAAGAAATCTCCCTCCTGGGAAGGAAGACAGAAGAAGTGGGTGTCACTCGGCGCCAAATCTGAACTATAGAGGGGGATGATCAAAAACATCCCAGCGAAACTGCTCCAAAAGTCCTTGGGTGCGTGCTAGCAGTGTGCAGGCAAGCATTATCATGAACCAACATGACACCAGAGGTCCGCATGCCCCGTTGCTTGCGTCGCACTGCTTTGACAATGGCAATGTGCTTCATGATGCTGTTACAGGGTAGCTTCATTCCCAGAAGGGAGATTTCTTTGCAGAAGGAATTTCTAATTTTGTAAGACCTGATGAAAAGTGCCTCAATTTGAATGGCGATTATGTCAAAAAGGAATGTAATGTTGTAGTTTTCTAATGCGTATAATAAAAGTTCTGCATCTGCAAGTGTCTGTCATTGATAACCAAATGGATTTTTTTTTCTGAAATATCCTCATATTTATGAATGGTCTGTGTCTTCTTCAGCCTCAAGTCCTCAACTAGAGCCCTGGAAATTTGAGGATTCTGCACAATATCTTAGCTGTTTCTAGCACTGCACTTGTTGTGTACTGGGTCCAGTAGTCATAGGAGACGGTGTAAGTCAAATAGGAACCGTTTATTTACAAATCAGGATCATTACAGCAATAGACATTATCTTACAACAAGTTCTCTCAACTGGCATTTGCCTGTGCAACATACATGCTTATATACAGTTTAGTCACTAGGTGGCAGCCAATAGACAATCAAGGTTTTCCCGGGCAATCCTGGGGACTACAGACATCCAACTTTAGCCCAATGATTCAGCAAGTTTCCTTTAACACATACACTAAATAAAGATAAGGCCAATACACAACGGCACTCTTAGGGACAGATTACTCTGATGTCATTCCTGAGATCTGTTGGAGCTATTCTCCTAGCTTAAGAGTCACTACCCTAAGTGCTCCTATTACTACGGGGACTAACTGTGTACGTGTATAATACTAATAGTAAAAGCCATGATGGCAACCAGAGTGCAGCGTGTGTTTAATTCATACCATTTTTAATCTCGCTGGCTTGCAATGCCCTGGATTGAATATATTACTTGGTATAATGGTATAATTCCCTCTTCTCTCAATTTATTATAGACCTGGACAATTAAGAAAACTCTTAGGAAAAAAAGACCTGACTAACATAAAACTGGGATGTGAGCTGAGCCAATTACCCAGCTCCTAGGATTCCAGGAACTAATTCTGGGCTCTCAGTACAATAAGTATTTTATTTTTCCAAGTAGTCTAATCTATCCTTAGAGGCAGCCCTATGCAACTTTGTAGATTAGGAACACTCTCACATAGCTTTCTCCAACCCATCCCTTCCATATATGTTGAATTTCGATTACTGTAAATATTAGTGGAAGTTTTTGCTAGCTTTCTTTCTGGTGAAATGTGTAAAGAGAGGAAGAAATGGGACCCAACAGGACTCAAAGAGAGATATTGAGCAAAAATTGAATTGACAGATTCATTTATCCCTTCTGCAAATGTGTGCACACACGTTGGCACTGAACCAATATCTTAAGTACCCATACAATGAGCATATATGTCAAACACAAGACCCGCGGGTCACATTCTAGACGTGGCCTTTGTCAATCCGGCTCGCAGTGAGCTCGGGTAAGCCATGTGAACTGGGGGATACCTCTGGAAGGCCCATGGTGACCATGGGGGAGCTGCAGGTGGGTGCTTACAGGGGGCAAGGGGGGACACCAATGGCCGCGGAGGCAGGGGAAAGTGGTGCCCACAGTGGCAATCAAAGTGGCTCACAATGAAATTAAGTTTGACACCCCTGACTTAGAGAGTGGATGCTAAATGGATGGAAATTGATCTATGGCATTGGGTTGTCCTTCAAATTACAGTTTATTGTGGCTGATATTTGCAACATCCTGATATAAAATTTTAGCATGAAGAAATCTGGGCTAGAGACCGTTAGAGAAGACTGTATCTAAGCTCTGTGTTTCAGCACAAACCTGAATGCCTCCTTTCCTGTTAATTAAGGCTAAGAGTTTTAAATTGGGGGTTCTTGTTATTTTGGTAGAGCCTAACAGCTTTAGGATTAAGTTTTCTGGCACTGAATGTTTGGAATCCTTCCATAACTGCTGCAAACCAACAGCTGGGAGAAGTTTGGAGCTGAAGGGATTAGGCTGTTAGTGGAATCAGAAACCTCAAGTGTTACAAAGAATGCAGATTGAGGTTAGTTAAGTGTGAAGAGCCTAATTTAATTCACATTATACTGTGGATTAACAAATCACAGCTGCTGAAAGAACCCTGTGGTTCATCACTGTGTCAAAACACTTTCATGTCACTGCGTCAAATAATGTGTTTCCTGGTTGATCAAAGAATCAGAATCAGAATTTATTGGTCAAGTGTGTCTTGACACAAGGAATTTGTCTCCGGTGTACATGCTCTATACCTACATACATGCAATAGACAAACTGTGATTACAATCATAAGATACATTCATAATCATAAATTACATTCATCTTGTCATGTACGTATAAGCTGCAATCGACAAACCCTAATCTTAATCATGAATACAAGCACAATCATGTGATTGTACATTTATCACATCATCATGCTATCAAGTACATGTCACAAAACACCTTCTTCATGCCATGATACATTTTTGTGATAGGTTTAGAACAGTTATGGAATACTAATAATCAATCTACAAGTACCAAGCTATGGTCCTAAATGAACAACTATTTTATATTATAAGATGTAAGCAACAAATTAATTGTCATACAATCAAGAGAATAGGTAACAGGTAATAGGAAATAAAGATATATTACTATTAGATAATTTAACAGTGTTGTGTAAGTTAGTTATTTAGCAGATTGATGACATGGGAGAAGAAGTTGTGAAGTGGTGCCAAACCACAATTCACGGTTCCACATTGGAAGTACCAACTTCAACAATAGAGCTGTAGCAGTAGCAACTATCACCGGACAACATTTTGAGTTTTCAGGAAAAGTTGCAAAAGTTTTCCTTCAAAAAAAAAATTGGGTTGTGTTTCTTAGATGGGTGAGTCATTTGCCATTAAGGTTGGATTAGAAAAAGGACTTGCCATTTAAACTACAACCTGGCCAAACCTTATAATTGGCTTCCTTGCATGATGATATCTTGATTTTCCAGTGCAGGACAATTTATCTTTTGCCCTTTAACCAATTTTTTTAAAAATGCTTGCAAGCTTTCAGCAAGGCCATAAAATAATTGCATCACTTAGAATCTTCATGGAAGCTTTTAACTGGCAGGCTTACCTCTATCATATATCCTTTCATAACTTAAACATTCACTTAAAGATTCCTGAAATAAATCTAAATAAAGAGCCCATTTCCTTTACTTCATCAAATGATCTCTGCTGATCATTTTGTGTTCCTTCTTTCATTTTTTAACAGTTATTGGATTGTAGGGGAGTTACGAAGCTATTGACTACTCAATGCTTCCAGCTGCCCATTATTTTCAACAATTTGAAATTGTTGAATTTAAAACCTCCAAAGATGTCTACATCTGCACAGATGAAGTTAAAATCATGATGGAAGGTGTCAAGCTTTCTAAGTTGGCGAGGTCCCCTTCAGAGTTTCAGGTGTTCAGAGATAAGGTCAGTTTGGACCATGTTTAAGAAGCTTGTTGGTTAGGGAACAGGAGGGTTTAAGGAGATGGTTTGCCACCTAGAACTGTCCTGCTCCAATTCTGATCCTTACTTTTGTAAATAAAATTAAATTGTCTGGGGAGATTAGAAGTGTTCATTTCATGAAGGCGTTTGTAGGCAGACCTCTTAGAATAAGTAAGACAAGTCCTTTCTCTGTGACATTGTAGAATCCTGTGACAGTTAAAAGACTAGTGTACCATATTACATCGATTATAAGGTGACTCCGATTATAAGAGGCACCTTTATTTTTCTAAGTTAGAAAGATCCTTTACCCTGGTAAGACGCCTTTGAATATAAGGCACACCATGAATACAGAGACATCAAAATACAAAAAACCATGTGTCTTATAATCGATGCAATACAGTATTATACCAGATTTCATAGATTACCATCTATTCCTTCCACGAGTAAATATTGTGATCCATAAATCATCTGTGACAATATGTTTTTAATCTTAATAATTTTAAAGTGCCACAAGTCCTTTACTTATTCTTGCAGAAGAACGGAGCATTATGGTGGGGGAAATAGAAACAAGCAGCCAACCGTTTAAACATTTATATTCCATAGAATGATAGTTATCTCAAAAACCATTAAAAATGAAGACTTTCTTGGGGCAAAATTAATTTAAAAATATGTAGATTAAGCGAATGGGGTAAAAAAAAACCTCCATATGTTAGGATGGTAAACTTGGTTGGATTAAAAAAAATGCAAGACAAATCAACAGAACAGCGATTGTCTAATACAAATCAACTAAAGTTTTCCTTTACTAAATTGCACATCTGTACCTCCCACTAGCTATTTTCTGATTTCTCCAAACTGAAAACTAGAACTTTAGCTATTGACCCTGTACGTAAAAGACCCTATATTTAGTTTGTGGCTTTCCAAGATAGTGCTTGGGGGGAAAAAATAAACCCTTATTAAACTTCTGAACTGCCACTACTAATTGACATCAATACTAAATGTTAAATGAAGCACTAGTCCAATGCTATGTTTGATTTTCCACCTTGTGACTTTCATATGCTTCAGACTACAATTCCTTGAAATTTCCAAGGTGTTGCTGACTGAAAGGAGGTGCACAGGTTGCTGACTTAAAATGTAGTTCTACAGTTCCAGGAGGACGGCAGCGTGGAGAATACAAGAGTGAACAAGAGTTGCCAGCTAAAAGACTAAGAAATGTTATCCTATCAGAAGATTTCATGGATTATTCCCTCCTTGCATTTAATGAGATAGATTGGGGTCCGTAAATTGTCTATGACAATGTCTGTGGAGATTCTCAGTCATCCAGGTTATGATTGTCCCAAAGGTGCTTTTCCAGAAGGCAACTGGACTTGGTTTTTCATTGAGGACGTTTCACTACTCATCCAAGAAACTTCTTCAATTATGATTGAATTGTAGAGAATGGAAAGATTTATATTACAGCAAGACATTTTACAAGCTGGCAAAGAAAGAAAGGAAGTCTCGGATGGCCATTTCTAGTTTATTAGCTTTCATCAGTGAGGCAGACCCTGGATGGGATTCAAACCCGGACTGTATGACATGTTAGGCTAATGTCTTGGCCACTGAGCCACAGAGTCTCCCTCTCTTTGTTGACTTGTACCAGGGGATTTATCAGATGTTTTTTTTTTGAGGCACCTGGTTTTTTTCTGATTACAGAAGGGAGGAAACCAGAGGTCCCCAACCCCCAGTCCGAAGGCCAGCACCAGGCCACACAAACAAGCCAAGCCCCATTCATGGGATGCAGGAGGCAGCACACAAAACCACGCCCCCTCCGATCCATAGAAAAACCTTTCTCCTGGTGTCCAAAAGATTGGGGGTCACTGGAGTAAACTAATCCCTTTGCCTTTCGACCCCAGGTTAGAGGCTTTACAGGCCTGTCGTTAAGCAACACACTTTTTTTATTACAATAAGAAGTTTTACAACCTGGCAAAGAAAGAAAGGGAGTCTCAGTGGAGCCATTGAGGCCACCTGGAGGTCTGTGACAATATATATTCTTTAATCTTCAAGCTGTCCCAAATCCTGGATCCCTGCAAAAGAGGACCGAGAGTGATGAAGAGTTAGAAACGAGTAAACAATAGTTTAAACATTTACATTCCATAGAAGGATAGTCTTCTCAAGAAACATTAAAAAAAATAAAGACTTTCCAGGTGAACGGAGCTGAAGTTCCACCATGCCGGAAGGACAGCAAGTGGGAGAACGCAAGAGTGAGCCAACGTCCCTCTGCCTTGCTTTTTAGTCTTTGCGGGAGACCGGGGGGGCAAAGGTGTTGTGCTCAACAACGCCGAGGTGGCTTTACCCCCTTGTCGAGGAGTGTAATCTTTGATGAGGAGCCTCTTCTCCAAGTCACATGGGCCTCGTTATCCTCCTCTCCGAAATGACTCTCTCCTGTGAGAAAGGTCACTTTGCACGAACGATACCTCGGTGGGGGCTTTTATGGCTTTGTGGGGCTTCGCCGTCATTGTCCGCTCGCTCGGCTGCACCTCTTGGTTCCTTCCTTCCCTGTCAGCCCACCCCAAATCGAGGGCATGAAAGTTGAATAGACCTGGCGCTTTACTAAATGCAGATCCAGTCCTCATTAGCTATTCCTTGAGAGTGACTTTTCTTCTAGCTTAGGCAGCTGAAACTAGAGGCAGAAGAGGCAGCAGGGAAATGTAGTTAACAACTGTGGGGAATTGGAAGACATTTTTGACAATAGGAGAGCTTCATCATTGTCAGTCTTTCTCACCAAAGTCAGGCTGTTGAGGGATTTTTTTTTCCCTTCCAATTTTGTGAGAGGCTAGTGGAAAAAGACTGATAAAAATGAAATGTGACATTTATGACAGACCAAATTCCCCATCCCACCTCTGCTCTAGCCAGCCCACTGACTCAAAGATAGCTTTTAAACATCAAAAAAAGAGCTCTGTAGCGGGTTTTTTTTTTAAAAGATCCTGTGTTAAAATAGGCCTTGTCAGCTCTCAAAAGCTTTTTCCCTCCGAGAAAGAAGTTTGTGACTTTTTATCATATTTTCAGGTTGCCTGGGAATTTCTTTTGCATTTCTATAGGTAGTATTTTTGAACCTAGTTTATTGCAGGCAGCGGCATAGGAAGCTGATGCTGATTTCCATTATAGTTAAGTCTTGACTTGACTCCTCACAGGTAGCCCTTGACTTACAATTTCTTTAGCGACTATTTGATGTTGCGGTTTCGTGAAACAAAACTGCCTTACAACCGGTACTTGCACTTACAATTGTCGCAACATTCCAGTGGTCACATGATCAAAATTCTTGACAATCAGCATAGCAATAGCACTTAAGACTTATATACCGCTTCGTAGTACTTTACAGCCGTCTCTAAATGGTTTACAGAAGCAGCATATGACCCCACAACCATCTGGGTTGTCATTTTACCAACCTCTGAAGGAGGAAGGTTAGGTCAACCTTGAGCAGCTGTGTTTATCTTTCAACAGTTCCACCCATTTGCACTACTCAGGGGACCCCGGAGGACACAGATAAACCTCCAAGTGGCCTCAATGACCCTCTCACAGAATTGCAAATGACCAGCTTTCTGCAAAGGATAGGAATCCTTCCATTCCCCACCATCCAGTCAGAGTTGAAGAAGCTTCTTGGACGAGAAGCGAAACATCTTCAAAGAAAAACAAGAAAGTCCAGTTGCCTCTTGAAAAAGCTCCTTCGGGAAAGGCTTGTTAGAGTTAGCCAGCCTGTGTTTTGATCAGGCAGTAGCATCAACCTTTTGATTTAATTAAGCTTGAAAAAAGTATCAAGTCGTTCCGCAGTTTTGGAGCAGAACTCTGTTAACTGATGACAATGGCCATTATGTTCCAACGAATCAATTCTCAATTTACATCCCTCTTATCTTTCCGGAAGCTTCAAAATCTCTTGCATGACAACAGACCCCTGGTCACTTGGCTGTGAAATGCATTCAGTCCGGAGCAGTGGATGTAATATGATTTGGCAAAATCCTGTTTAGAATTTCCACAGCGATTTGTTATCTGTGTCCACCCCATCAACAATAAAGATAACAAGCTGTTTTCACCGTGAATTTCTGAGAACTTTTAACTCTGAGGTCCTTCTTTTAGCCTTCCTTTAATTATGCTGTTGCTATTTTATTTAAAGGCTGTTGCTTTCATTTGCTCTGATGTTTTCAGATCATTTTCCCCTGAGTTAGAATACTCTTTGATTGACACTGACCAAGATACATTTTTTTAGTGTGGCGATTTAACACAAACAGAACAGACTAACAGAACAACAGGAAACCTTATACCATTTCAGATAAACGGTTGTGCGATCTCTTCTTAAAAACCTCCGGTGTTGGAGCATTCACAACTTCTGGAGGCAAGTTGTTCCACTAATTAATTGTTCTATCTGTCAGGAAATTTCTCCTTATTTCTAGGTTGCTTCTCTCCTTGATGAGTTTCCATCCGTTGTTTCTTGTCCTGCTTTCAGCTACTTTGGAGAATAGATTGACTCCTTTTGGCAGCCCCTGAGATATTGGAAGACTGCTATCATATCACCCCATTTCTAGTACAACACTGAGTTGTCTATTTTTATGAACACAAACCAACTTCTTAATTATCCACCTGGGAGGGCTTTATATGCATTTGTTTGTTAAGAGTCTCATTCTCCCTTGTCCTTAGGGCTTCAAGGAGATATACCTAGTACTCCCTTCTCCAATTTTATCTCCTAACAATGATCTAGTGTTTAGGTAGACTGAGCTGATGCTTCCTGGTCCAAATCACCCAGCTACATGGTTAACTTTGGTCATATTTGGGATAGCTTGTAAATGCACTTGCATTGCTGGTTGGGAGTTTTGCACAGTTTCAGCTCTGACATGGAAGGTGGTTAGGTTCTGAAAGATTGTTTTAAGAGCCATTAATTTCAGGCAGGTAGACCTCCACCTATGAACACAATTGAGGCCAACAGAGTTTTGTCCCATTTCATAACCTTTCCTGCCACAGTTGTAAAGTGAATCACTGCAGTTGCTACATTAGTAACACAATTGTTACTAGAATCTGGCTTCTCCATTGACTTTGTCCATCAGAAGGTTGCCAAAGGGGATCGCGAGGCCCCCGAGACACTATGACTGTCATAAATAGGAGCCAGTGGTTTTGAGTGTCTGTATTTTGATCATGTGATC
>JANHFO010002179.1:142234-153653 GCA_032468095.1 Pareas carinatus
GAGGGAGGGAGGGAGGAGAAAGGGGGAGGGAGGGGGAAGGAACGAAGGAAGGAGAAAGAGGGAGGAAGGATGGAAGGAGAAAGGGGGAGGGAGGGAGAAATTCAGATGGTGAAGTTTTAATATCAAGGATCCTTAAGTAGATGGGGCAGTAGCAAGAATTTGGCTCCTGTTTGCAACCAAAGTGCTTTAGTTCTATATAACCTAAAAATAATTCTCTCCAACCATTTCATTTTCCCCTTTGCCTTTTTTTTGTAATTCAACTAGGAAAGCTTTCGCTCTGCGGCAAGGGCAAGAAATGCCTCTGTTATTTCGCATTAGGATCCTTTTTCGTTTCCCTCGGCTGCCTAATTTTGTGAGAACGTCAAGTTTGGTTTGCCAAGTGGGAGAAAAGCTCCCTTTTAAAATCTTGCTCCGAATTTATATATTTTAGAAATAGCAATAGCGCTTAGCAGTGCTTTTTTTGGTCATAGAACATGCCGGAACACAGTTCCAGCACCTTTTCCCCTCCTTAAATTCAGTAAATTACATTTATGTTACGAAGTGAATATATAATTTTTTAAAATAAAAGGTTAACAAGATGTGAGCTCCAGCACCTTTTTTTTCTTACAAGGAAAGCACTGGCACTTCGACACATACGGCTGTACAGTGCTTTACAGCAGAGGTCTCCAACCTTGGTCCCTTTAAGGCTTGTGGACTTCTATTCCCAGAATTCTATGCTTTGCTGGCTGTGGAATTCTGGGAGTTGAAGTCCACAAGCCTTTTTTTTAGAGAGAATTTTTATTGTTTTCAACAACAGGCAGAAAAGCAAACAGACAAAACATAAAAATCCATATTTCAATGTTCCAATCAGCATCCGCCAACTGAATAAACCTGTTATCTATCATCCATCAATACTTATTCAATCCTGTTCCTACGTTTTTAAACCTATTCCTTCCATCTTCCATTAAAAATTTACGTTCACATTTTATTTTTTAAAAAGCCATTTTTCACTTCAGCTATATTCTGATTCACCAGTGCTAGCCTAGATTATAAGTGTTGTGTCCAGACGATGCTAGAATAAACTGTTATTCTTAACTGGACTCTGGTCTCTGATTGCCCCCCATCCCCCACAGTATACAACAATAATTCTATCAGTAAATAAATAAATAAAATTTGCATATTGCCGTCAATAATCTGAGTCCTCATTTTACCAGCCTCAGAAAGGATGGAAGGCTGAGTCCTCCCCAAGCCCCATCCGGATCGAACTCCAGGCTGTGAACAGAGTTTGCCTGCAATGCTGCATTCTAACCACTGCGCCGCCACTCTTCCACCAGTGTTTCATACAAAATGTGCATTTTGTGCGCAGTTTTGCCTAGTGCGAAAGTGTAGTTCAATACAAATTAACATGCATCTTTATTGACGAACTGCATTGCTGAACAGAGCTGCTGATTGTCAAATGACAGCGTTTCCATTTCTCTATTGATTTAAAAATGTGAACTTAGATAAGTTTATTTCAAGCTGCTCCTTCCGTTATCACAGAACAAGAAATCGATATTCTTTGCTCTTAATAATCTTGCCTAACAGAATCAAAAGCAATAATCTTTCCTAACAGAATCAAAAGCAAACTCCAGGCTGTTAGGTACCCACCCCTTGAACAGCCTGTGACTAATAGCTGGTAAAGGGGGCCATTAAAATTAGCAAGTTGAAAAAACTGGTTGGAAATTTAAAGACCATTGGTTACAATATTTTTTGAAAAAAGATGATTTACGGCTCTGTGGTGAATAGCTATGATTTTATACCTGATTCAGGATTTGGAGCTGAGGCTATAAAAAACGGAAGGCCTCCGTTCCATGCATGGCATGTTTTATGTGTAAATTTTTTAACATTTATGGGGTACATTTTATGAAGGCCGGGACCTCTCCCAAGGGAGAGCTTATGAGGCAGATTTTTCATTCTGCCGGGCTTGTTAAGCGGACGAGCCAGCTGAGAATAATCAAGGATGCTCTTACGTAAGAATTCCCATGGCAGGATTGCAAAATGCTCCCAAGAATTAAAAGATGGGTTTTCCCATGAGGATATTTAGGAACTGAGCCCCTCTTAGTGGCACCAGCAGCACCCACTAGCAGGCACAGAACAGTACAGGTAACCCTCGACTTACAGCAATTCACTTATAGTAACCGTTCAAACATTACAACGGCCCTGGAAACAGTGACTTAGGACCGTTTTTCACACTGGATGATCGTCGCTGCATCCCCAGGGTCACAGAATTTACATTTGGTGGCTTGACAACTGACTCGCATTTATGACGGTTGCAATGTCCCCGGGGTCATGTGATCCCCTTTTGCGACCTGCTGGCAAGCAAAGTCCATGGGGAGAAGCCAGATTCGATGGACAGTGGACTCATTTGGACTCATTTCACAACCGCAGTGATTCAATTCAGAAATGTGGCAAGAAAAGTCGTAAAACGGGGGGAACTCACTCCGCAAATGTCTCACTTAGCAACAGAAATGTTGGGCTTATGTGGTTGTAAGTTGAGGGCTCCCTGTAGTTCGATTCTGACAGGGTGTCAGCTCCACCCCACCCACCCCCGTCCAGGTCAACCAGAAAGGAAAGACCACTAGATGAACTAATTCTACTTTATTGTAAGTCTTAATTGACAGAATCTTCCAAATCTGAAAATGCAAGCTTTTAACTGTCTGATCCGCTGGGGGCAGGTCCTTCCTAAATATCTATGAAGATTCTCCATCATGAGAGCGGACTTTCTTTTCCCTCTTTCTGGAATTGTAGAGAACGTTTCTGAACATTTCGTTACCAAGTTAGGTAACATCGTCAGTGGATTTTTAGGGGTTGTCATTGTTGGTGTTCTGTTTGTTAGGGCTTGGTGTGGTCAGTAGGTGTTGTGATGGGCCAGTCACCTCAGGGGGGCAGGGTCTAGTGATGGGTCTTGTGAGGGGCAGGGCATGGGTCAGGTCAGGTAAGGGGCTGTGATGGATCTTGGGAGCGATCATGGATGGGTCGCATATGGGGTTATGAAGGGTCTTGTGATAAGGAAATCAGATGGGAGGTGAATTGCTGGTTGTGGGGGGAGTTGTGAGCTGGTTGTGAGTTGTGGGGGGAGTTGTGAGCTGGTTGAAGGTTGGTGCTGTCGCTGTTTTGTTGTGCAGTTGATCTGAATTCTCAGGGGTTCATAGGCTGGTTGTAGGTCAATGTGTCTCTTGCTGGAATTGGTAGATATAATTGCTTGTGGAGCGGCAGGCTTCAATAAACTTACAAGCGTGACGGGAGGTAACGTGGCCGATGATTCTTGTGTTGCCCCAATCAAATTGGTGCTGTTCAGAGTCAGTGTGAGTAGTGATGGGGATTTGGGATCATGGCATTTGATTGCCAACTGGTATTCTTGGATCCAATTGATGTGATGTCTGTTCCACATAAAATTGGTTGCAATTGTTAGGGTCATCAGAACATCTACTGACCACACACCAACACCACCATCCAGTCTCTTCTTCAAAGCCTCCAGTGATGGAGCACCTGCAACTTCTGAAGGCAACTTCTATTCCAATAATTGATCGTTCTCACTGTTAGGAAGTTTCTCCTTAATTCCAGCAAGCAGTCAGAGGGGAAAACTGGATTTGCTTCGTGACCATCTGATTCACTTAACAACTGCAGTGATTTGCTCTACAATCATGGCAAAAAAAGAGGATATAAAATTGATCACAGTTGAGAATTAGTTGTATTGTAAATATAATTTAATTTCCCGTTGCTTCTTGTTATTAAATAAAGGGATTTACATGTTGATTGTTTAACTAGGTAAACACGATGTGTGTGTGCTTACAGGTATACAAATGCACCTATACTTGGGAGTGTTTTTGATCGGAAATATAAGAGAAATTGCTTCTTTTTTTTCCCCTGAACCTAAAATTTTAAAAAAGGGAAAATGAGAAAGTGCATGCATTTTTAAACAATGAATTTATACATTGATTAAGGAACATAGCAGAACGGATTGCCATCGTTTGCAGGCATTGTCTTCCGAAGAGAATAACGGATGCATTCGTTCTTTCCTATAAGCAAAGTGACCCTGCTCTTGCTTTTCATTGTCTGCAGATGGTGAAAGCTATCCAGGTCCTGCGAATTCATCTCTTGGAGTTGGAGAAAGTGAATGAATTGTGCAAAGACTTTTGTAACCGTTACATCACCTGCCTCAAAACCAAGATGCACAGCGACAACCTTCTCAGGAATGACCTTGGGGGCCCTTACTCCCCGAATCAGTCCTCCATTAACCTACACACACAGGTAATCGCTGAAAAATACACCTCACGGGTCCCCTTGTAAACGGCTAGGAATTCTTGCGGCACAACCATATTTCTCACAACGTACGCTTAATCTGAAAATAACTCCTATCTTGAATTCTGAAGGCAGCTAAAAAATAAAAGACAGTAGGTTGACAAAATGTGACTTAACATAGAAAGCCCTGCTCTTTAGAAATAGGTTCATTATTCTTGTATTTCGCAATGTGTACCGAGTCTTCCCTTTTTTTTCTCCCCTAGCATTTTGCCCTGTTTAGTTACAGCCTCTGCTTTGTTTACATTGTCCTTGCTTAGCTGAGGCAGCAAAGTTATCAATGCCCAATGCAACAAAGGGATTGCTTTTTCAACCTGCTGGTGGTAGAATTTAACCTAGGGGGATGAGAAGAAGTGATTGGCCCCAAATCATCCAGCTGGCTTCCATTTCTAAGGACTAGATCTAGATCTTACAGGCCTAATCCAATACCTTAAACACCACGTTGATAGTTTAGCAAAACCTATACAAAATACAGAATAAGAAAGCTGGGAGGGACCTTGGGGGGGGTCTTCTAGTCCAATCCCCTGCTGAATCAGGAGACTCCGTCCTACTCCAAAAATCCTCTGCTTTATGAAATCCTTATGAAGAAAACAAAGGCATAGATTAGGACAGAACATGTGACAAGGCCACATGACCACAAAAATTATCTTTGGACAACACTAGTCAAGAGATGGAGATGAGCACCACGTCCTAGAATTGAACACGACTGGACAGGGAAACCTTCACTTTCACTAGTAAGGTGTGTTTCAGAAGAAACATTCCATACACTCCGCATCAACTTCATTACACCAAGAATCCTTTGAAAAAGGGTTCAAGACCCAGTAGTGGGCTGTAGCCTGGGGGCTGGGGATCCTTGGAGTAGTCAGCTCTGTTCTCAAGGCTAGTCCAACCTCTTTGGTGGTCACCGTTTGTCATCTTCTTCACAGCTTCACAAAAATTGCTTTCTTGCATCTGGTTCCTAATTACTCTGAGGATACTCTAATCCATCACGCCCAAGAAGGCAGCCTTGTTCATAAACATGTTGCTTATAAACATGACTAATGTGGCGTGTAACCTCAGAAACAGCTCTTTTCTCATATCCTATCTTCCAGGATAAAAAAATTAAATTCACACTTACCTGTCCCTCTTCTTCCCAAAGAGGAGATTTTTTTTTCATTTAATTTTTTGTTTTTGCAATAACACCAACAGCTCCATAATCATCCAGAAAAAGAGTCTTGCAATGGAAATACGAAAGTCAAATTTCCAAATTTTACAATCAGTATATGTCACCTTAACCATCCATATAAATCTCATTCCAGTCTTTCATTTATGTTTTTCAAAATTTTCTGTATCATATTTTCAAAAAATTATCATGTTTGATCAATTTATAACCATAACTTTATTTTTTATTTTTTTTATTAGATTCTAGTTTCATTTTACCCTTGTAATTCTTTCTCTTTCTCCACCGCCCTATCTTTCTTTCTTGCCCTTCCATCCAGAACCTTTCCTCTCTCTTCTCTCCCTCCTTCTTCCTCTTCCTCTTCCTCCCTTTCAACTTCCCCCTACCTTCTTCCTACTTCCTTCCCCTTCTTCTTTTTTCCTTTGTCTTCTTTTCTCCTGTTTTCCTTCCCCGCCTGGCAACCAGTTTTCTCTCTTTGTTCTTTCTAAAGAGGAGATCTGTTAGATATTATGTGCTATCATTGCTGTAAAGGGGGAAAAAGCACCTGGACTCTTTTCTCTAAGAGTTTAACTTCTCCCGTATTTGAGTGAAAATAGATCAACCTCAGAATGAGTATAATGTGATTTGCAGCTGGACATATTAAAGTTGCTGTATATATATTTGAGAAAAATCATTGCAATGCTGTTGCAAGTGATTTAGCAGTCCCCTCTTTACTTCACACAGAAGTAAGTTCTATCAGATTCAATGGGACTTGCTTCCAAATAAGTGGATAAAGCTATGAAATTTATATTAGCAGACCTAATGTCCCTTTAAACAGCAGACTTCTGTGCTAGCATGTGAAAAACTCAAACAGAAACCCAGAAAAAAAATATTTCCAGTGCAGTTTGTGATCCAAGGAGCATTATCGCCTTTAAAAAATGTTTTGGGGTTGCAGTCAAAATCCAAAATCTGTCTTTCTCTTTGGTTTTGGAGATGGCGGGACCTAGGTGATACTTTGCCTTCAGATAAGCGAGGACGACAGTTCTTGAAATCCCAAACAAACGTGACTTTGTTTATATGCATTTTGCCAGAGAGAAATCAGGCGACAAATGTCTGTTCATGTTCTGTATGGACAGTATGTGGGGTTTTTTTATGATAATTTAGAACTTTGCAGAATCTGCAAAAGATAAGAACAGAAGGTCACAAAAGATGATCGCATGGACACTGCAACCGTCATAAATATGAGTCAGTTGTTAAGGGTCTGAATTTTGATCAGGTGACCATGAGGATGCTGCAATGGGATAAACATTTGTAACTCACTTTTTTCATTGCTGTTGTAACAGTCACGAAATGAACTACTGTAAGTCAAGGCACTCCCTGTATATAGGATCAAGCTGCAACATTCCCAACTCTGCTATTTACTCTTAACTTCTTTCTCAACACTTGGCATGTTCTTGCATCGTCAAATGGATCACGTCTTGGCAAAAGCATAACTTTAAGAAAGAAAATCTGACTGAACATGCTGAGTAGTTCCTCAACTGTTCTTTACAAGATGAAGAAGACTGTGAAAGAAACATATAAAATGTAAGCTTGGATGAAACAAATATACCTTTTTTGCCAATTCTATTCCTCTATAAAAAAAGAGAGAAAGAGAGAGAGAGAAATATGCTTTGGAAAAAATAATATCCTTTTTAGGCATGAGTAATCTACTGTCAAGAAAACTGAAAGGAAATTTGCAAAAATGTCAACGTGTTACTAGAAGATGAGTCTCTCTACTCAGAAAGCATCCAATGGAATTATCTCTGTTGGAGTGAAAAGCCAGCCAACAAATATTACAATGACCCAAGTCTCAGATCCAACCAGAGATGCAGAAGATACAAAACTTCAATAGTTCTATGGGACTTTTGAACCCTTGTTGATACAACATCCCAACCATGTCAAAATAAGTATAGGAGGTGGCATGATGGCTCAGTGGTTAATGATGCTGAGCTTGTCAGCTGGAAAGCTGACAGTCCATACTCGAGACCCAGGTTCTGTGTGATGGGGGGAGCTCCCATTACTTGCTCCAGCTCCTGTGGATTGAGCAGTTTGAAAGCATGGAAATGCAAGCAGATAAACAGATATCACTTTGATGGGAAGATAAACAGCGTTCCATGCACCCTGGCATATAGTCATGCTGGCCACCTAACCATGGAACTAACTTTGAAAAACGTTTCTCCGTTGACTAACAAGCAGAGAGCACCGTAGAGTCAGACATAACTGGGTAGAAGAAACCTTTACCTTTATAGAAAACTGGAATGTTAAAAGTTGAAAATAAAGTAGCACATAGTATAATGGGAAAATATAGACTCCATAGACAGAATGATGGAAAAGGCAACGTTCTGCCAAGAAAATGCTATGTTTATAACAAATACATTATTTCAGCAACCTAAAAGACATTGCTACATGGACAATCACCAAAATTAAATTGATTGTAAAGATGGAGACATTCTATTCTGTCAGCAAAGCCAAAACTGGGTGCTGATTGCAGCTCGGATCACAGGTTCCTTCTGGCAAAATCACAATGAAACTAAAAAACAAAATCATCAAACCAACAAGGTATAGGATTATGCAGTGATGCTACAGCTATAGATTTAGTGGATTAGAATGGATAAATAGAATGCCTGTGCAACCCTGGACTAAAATTTATGACATAATTAAAGACAACAGCAAAGATATCCGAAATTAAAATAAGAAAAAGAATGTTCCTGATAGGTTGAAAATAGCTAGGGAAAAAACAGAAAAAAAACACAGAAAGAGAGAATATGCACAATTAAATGCTGCGTTCCAAAGAAGATCAAGAAGACATAAGGAACTGTATATCTAAATAATCAGTGCAGAGAAATCAAGAATAATGATAGAAAGGGAAGGTCACAAAATTTATTTAAGCAAATCACAGAAATCATGAGAAACTTTAATGCAAAGAGGGACATAAAAATAGATCTGTCAGAAAAAGAAAATATAAAGATGCCTCAAACATACAAACGTACAAAAAGGATTCCATTAAAATATTCCCAGACATTGGGGGAAATAAGTTAAATGGACCCTGGAAAATACGGCTAATAAAGTTGCAAGTGTTGCTGAAATACCAGCACAAATCTTCAAAACCTTGCAAGATGATGAGTGAAAGTGTTAAGCAGGTATGAAAAACATTGCACAGGGCCAAAGGATTGGAAAAGATAAACATGTGTTCTGTTACCAGAAGAGAATGCTCCAGCTACCAAACAACCTGTTTATCTCATTTGTTATAAGACTTCAAAGTGAACCCTGCCATAGTACGGGAGTAACGCTTAGAATAAGAAGATAAATTAACACTTCAGATTATGCATCCAGGTTTTAATGATACATAAGCCAAGAACTTTCCAGGCTGGATTCAGGAGAGGCATATCAACCTGAAATCACATGGCTAACATCCAGTGAATAAAGAAAAAATATATATCTATTTTTACTTCATTGATTTTAGTGTGCATTTGACTGTGTAGAATGTAGACTATACAAACTGTGGATAACCCTGAAAAGCATGGGTATATTGAGCTATTTCAGCATGTTAAAGAATTTAAATAAAAACCAAGAAGGAAAAAAAACAGAATATGGAGCAACTAATTTGTTCAGAATTGGGAAAAGAGTGGACCAAGTTTAATTAAAATTGCTTGGAGACACATTAACAGCTTCAGATACTCACTTTGATGGCCGAAAGTCAGAAAGACTTGAAAGAATCTGTTGTTAAAGGTGAAAGAGTGCAAAGCTGGTCAATATCCATAATAAAATTTCCAATATTAACTTATAATATTAATAACATAGAATTTTAAAATGTCAACTGGCAAGGCCAGCCCAATGCAAACAGGGAGCGAAGAAACAGAAGTAATAACAGGCTTTATTTTCCAGGACTGAAAAATCGACAAGGATGGTGACCAACCTTTTAAAATTAAGAAAAGTGAGTCTTCTCCTTGGGAAGATGACTCTGACAAAGCTGGACAAAATATTAAAGGGCAGAGATATCCTACTGACATAAAGGTACATATTTTCAAGGCTTTTTCCAGTTATAACACATGATTGTAAAAGCTGGAGCATCAGAACAACTGAATGGATTTTAAAAAAAACAAACAATGGCACCTTTGAATTTTTATCCTAGAAAAAAATTGCTGACTGTAAGAAGATCCAGCCGTTCAGTGCTCCATAAAGAAAACCTCATGAAAACATCAATGATGAGGCTAAAGACTAAATATTTTGGACCCACCATGTGGAAGAAACAAGAGTCACTGGAAAGGACCCTGATACTTGGAAAATTGTAGGGCCATTGGAAAAAAGGGAACTGATAGGAGGCAAGGTGCCCAAATACTATTGACAGCACAGCTGTGGGAAACCCCACCCCAAAAAACCAGCTACTCACACATCAAACTATTGCCCACCAGATCACAGAAAGTCAGAGGCTACCAACCAGTATCAAACAACAATAAAATAACAATTAAAAAAATAACAATTCTGTCTTTTCCCCCCTCCATAATATATTTAATAGAATAACAGAGTTGGAAGTTCAACCCCCCTCCTCAAGCAGGAGAGCTTCAGACAAATGGCTGTTCAGTCTTTTCTAAAAAGCCTCCAGTGATGGAGCACCCACAAATCCTGAAGGCAAAGCCGTCCCACTGGCTAATTGTTCTCCCTGTGGGGAAATTTCTTTTTCCCATTGCTTCTTGTCTTGTCCTCTGGTGCTTTGGAGAATGGCTTGACCCCCCTGTGCTTTGTTGAAGCCCCATAAATATTGAAACACGACTATCATGTTTACCCTTAATCCTTCTTTTCGCTAGACTAGACAGACTTAGTTCCTGCAATCGTTCTTCCCATGTTTTAGCCTCCAGGCCCCCAACCTGCTGATTTTTATGATATTCATAATGATAAATATATTTATAAGTTTATATTTTTATCTCTATATTTATAAATATTAGTCATAAACACCAGTTCCAAACCAAACATCTCTGCTCTTTATTCAGAATCCGATTCTCTCTTCTCTTTCACCGTAGACTGAAACGCCGTTAGCTCAAACCCCACTCTTTGTACAAGAAGCAGATTGTTTTATTTGTTTGTTTTCCATTTATTATGACTTTCCAACAGTATCAACCAACAAACAGGAAATCAGAAATCAGCTGCACGTTGAGTGCTTTCTTCCAAGGCTAAACCGCAAAAGTTACTCCTCTGTTGATATTACCTGTTGTTGTTGTTTTTTTAGTCACCTCACAAAAAAGGGGGAATGTGCACAAAAAAAATCTATCCTCTTAATTCTTTGCCAAATAAAAAGATGCTTGGTTACAAACAGCCGCTTTCCCCAAAGGATGAGAATTCAAGGGTTACAGCTGCTTCGTCTTCAGAAGGCAGGCTCTGGGGACATATTGACATGTTTGGGTTTATTTACAAATATGGAGGACTGAGGTAGCTGGAGACAAGCAAAAACACAGAAACTGGCAGGCTTCCCCTCCAGATTGTGAGGAGAATGAAACAGAAAACTGCAAGCAGGAGAGATCCATGTTTTAGTGATGAGTTTAAAGCATGGAAATTTTGAATGAGCATTTGTAGAATTGCCCTGCCCATTATTATCACATGGATCAACCTCTTGGGTCCAAGCTATCTGCTTGCCTATAACTGAACTCTGATTTTCCTCTCTGCAGAATATTTTAAAGATGCCAGGTACAGTTTTCCAAGGCAGCTGAGTGGAGGGATCTTTAAATGTTGCCTTAAAATCCATCTTTCTTTGTGTTACAATGCAAAGACTCGGTTATTCTAATCCAGAGAGGTTTCTTTTGGGAGAAAAGGTGTGTATGAGGAGGGGTTTAATGAGAGAGTGGAAAAGTTTGGTTCCTGTTTTGATTTGCTGAACTATCTAAATCATTTAATTGTTGATCTTGAGAAAGAAAGAAAGAAAGAAAGAAAGAA
>JANHFO010002179.1:166624-176877 GCA_032468095.1 Pareas carinatus
CCTCGGTGAGACCAGGGGTCGCCACCCTGGGGAACTTGCGGACTTCTGGCCTTCAACTCCCAGAATACCTCAGCCAGCAAAGCAACGCTGGCTGAGGAATTCTGGGAGTTGAAGTCCATAAGTCAACAAGTCCCCAAGGTTGGAGACCTCTGGTCTAGACAGAGCAGTATGGAAATTGGTTAATGCGTGCACATCTTCCAGTACCCTCAACTTCTCAATCGGGATGTGCAGGACTGAGACTTAATCTCCAAAAAAGATGGTCTGGGAGTGGAAATGAAGTCTTCAGACATGCATGCAAAGTGTCCCTATGAGCCCTGAATCACAGTTTAGGGATTGAGTCTATTGCACTGCAAAGTCTCACGTGTGCATTCCTCAGAAGTCTGTCATAGAGTCTCTCTCAATGCACGCACATGCTGCTTTTTAAAAACAGTTTTCATTTTTTTAATTTTACCTATTTTTATTTTTACCAATGGCCCAGGTCATTCAGCACATATGAATCACGGGCTAGTGCTTTTGTGTTTTTAAGAGACTGTACTGGTGTTTAAAAGCCCCTCACTTTTCAGAAATCCTCCTGCGACAGACTTGCCAATAGCAATTTCTCTTTACAAACGTGGTCCCCGACTTACATCCGCAATAGGGACCAAACTTTCCATGGTTAAGCAAGGCTTTTTTTTTTAAGTGAGTCATGCCTGATTTTACGACCTTTTTCGCCAGGTTATTAAGCAAATCACTGCAGTTATTAAGTGAATCACAGAGTCCTTAAGCAAATCTGGCTTCCCTCATTGGCTTTGCATGTACGGTGGCGCAGCAGCTAGAAGGCTAGAAGGCAGTATTGCAGGCAAACTCTGCCCACTGCCAGCAGTTCGATTCTCACAGGCTCAAGGTTGACTCAGCCTTCCATCCTTCCGAGGTCGGTAAAACAAGAACTCAGATTGTTGAGGCAATATGCTGACATTGTAAACCACTTAGAGAGGGCTGTAGAAGCACGATGAAGCCGTATATAAATCTAAGTGCTATGCTGTTGTTGGAAGCCAAGTGAGAAGCGTAATTGGTATCAGAAAGAAATATCAGAAGTGCACCTATATTTTTTTAGTATGTCCTTACCTTGAAATGGTGATACACACTGACACCAGTTTTCAACAAAAGTTGAAATTTTCCAGGGATTTGGAAAAGCTTGTATGGAGTTCTAGAATCACCGGTTGCCAACCCTTATATGAAAGTGGCTGAGTGGTTGGACTGGACTTTTAATCAACGGACTTACCCCACAGTACAATCTGTGCCCTATTAAGTCTTCTGATCATTGAGGAATTAGTAAGCAAAGTAGTAAGCTGGACCAACTTGCAAGCCTACTTGTTACTCAACATGGGAGGGTCTACCCAAGAGCACACTGCATGCTGGGAATGAGGTTGCATGCCTGCATCTTTGCACCCGTTGTGTTTCTAACCTTCCTGGAGCCTAAACCATATTTCAATAAATGAATCTATCACGTTTGCCTGTGAAATGCTCAGCTGTCCATCCATCAAGGTGAATTCCCCACGTCACCATGTACAGTCATATTCTATTTCCATTCATGAACGGTTCCTAAGCTCGCTGTCAGCAATGAATAAACAGATTTGTTTTTCACTTTGAGAGGCTTCTTTCAAGCAATTTTTAATTTAAGGAAAGGGGGGAAAGCTGTTTGTTTATTCATATGTTCCACAAATTGGGTAACATGATGATGATGATGATGATGATGATGATGATGATGATGATGATGATGATGATGATGATGATGATGATGATGATGATGGCCTAGTGAGAGACTCAACAATGATCAGAAATGAGGAAATCAGGATTTCCAACAAGGGACAATTAAAAAAATAGGCGAAGTGTGAAAAATCGATTCCAGATTTAACACACCGTTTGTTTTCCTTTTTTTCCCCCCCAGCTTAAAAATTACTGTTTGCTAATTTTTCGGAGAGCTGAGAGCGGTGCAGGTTGCAAGAATGGTACTTGAGAGCTCTCTATGGGAGCCATCGAAAGCCAAAGTTTAGAGTCTGTATTTTTAACCGTGGTCCTTCTGACCATGAATTTAGGGTCAACGTGACATCTTTCAGGCAAAGATGATCATATATTCTGTTTCCCAGAAAAGAAGACCTAACCGGAAAATAAACCCTAACATGATATTTCAGGATGCTCATAATAGAAGCTCTACCTCCAAAACTAAGACCCATTTAAGATCATCGGTCAGATGGATGGATTGAGTACCGTTTCCCCCCGAAAATGAGACCTAATTGGAAAATGAGCCCTAATGATGAATGATGAAACCTTTATTGTCATAGTACATGTACACAATGAGATTGGCTGAGGTTTTCAAACTTTTTCAAGCTGCGGACCCCAAAACATGTCGTTGCTACATGGCGGACCCCATTCCCACAAATTCAACGAATTACTAATTGACAATTCCTGTATATTACTTTTTCCAAATTTTTCTTGATCTGTCTGCCAAATTTTTCTTGAACTTGCCACAGATCCCAAAAGGGGTCGAGGGACCACAGTTTGAAAACCTCTGCCCTAATGCATCTTTTGGAGCAAAAATTAAGATGAGACCCCCATCTTATTTTCGGGGGAAACACAGTAGGTTCCCTTGATAACCCGTTGTTTTTTCGAAAAACAATTTCAAACACACAAGGTTGGTTAAAAGCTCCGTTGAGCTTATGGGTTTAGGAGGTTGGTTTTGTTGCTGGCTGCCTCTAGACTCCTTATAAATTGTGAAATCCTATCTCTTTGCCAGGTGGAGCCCTTTACCAGCCTGTAACTATGGTAACGTCTCAGGGCCAGGTGCTAACCCAGGGAATTCCTCAAGGGGCTATTCAGATCCAGAACGCACAGGTAAGAATGGGGAGGATGCTCCAGGTGTCGCCAGGTTATTCTGAAGCCTTTGCAGCTCTCGAGTGTTTTCCACTCAAATTTCCAGACAGTGAGAACAATGAACTGGTGGAACAGATGGCCTCCAGATGTTGTGGGTGGTCCATCATGGGAGATTTTTAGGAAGGTTTTATCTGAAATGGTATTGGGCAGTGATGGCGAACCTATGGCACGCGTGCCACAGTGGGCACACAGACCCCACTCTGCTGGCACGCGAGCCAAAGTCTCCCCGCCATCGTCCCAGAACTGAGCATGCTCAGAAAGAGAGTAGTGGCACCAGGCGATAACATCACAAGCCACGACTCATTAGCAGCGACTCATCCAGGCACTCAGTGCCTAAAAGCTTAGCCAACACTGGCATAGGCCCTTCCTGCTTGAGCAAGGGGTGGCGGGGTGGACTGGAAGAGCACCACGGTTCCTTCCAAGTCTGTTATTCGGTTATTCCCTAGGAGAAATACGTGGGTGTGGATGGTGTTAGTTAAATCGGGGCAGGTGGAGAGAGGTGATCAGTCCATTCCAGGCAAGGTTTTTTTCCTCTAGAGAAGATCCCTGTTTGAGGGAGAGCGGTTTGGATTGCTGCTTTTAAGCGCAAAATATACAGAAACAAATCAATATACTGTCCATCAGGCTTGCTCTGGTTTAGAGAAACAGGAACAGCATGAGTGGCCTTGGAGGTAAAACTACTCTTTACTGTCTTTATTGCAGCCACAGGCGAGCATTTTGTCCGTTTGTGGAAAGGGCCGTGAGCTCAGGTGCTGAGAAGCGCCGTTGGTCCCGTTAGCATGAGGAATGAGTGGGACTAAAGCTAGTATGGGCAGTCCTCGACCTGCGACCACAATTGACCCTGGAATTTATTTTGCTACGTGAGGCATTTGTTAATTGCCCCATTTTATGACTCTTTTGCTAAGTGAACCGCTGCAGTTGTTAAGTTAGGAGCATGGTCATTAAGGGAATCTGACAGAAGGTCACAAAAGGGAATCACATGACCTCCTCCGGGACACTGCAGCCATCATAAATATGAACCCAGTTGTCAAGCATCTGAACGTTGGACCATGGGGGGGAGCGGCCGTGGTCATAAGTGTGAAAAAAATGGTCGTAAGTCACTTTTTTTCAGAGCTGTTGTAGCTTCGAACGGTTATTAAGGGAACTGTTGTAAGTCAAGGACTGCCTGTAACTTAGTACACCTATTCTGTCTTAATAAGAAAGAGATTTTCTTTCTCTTCTGCTTTTTGTTATGGCTTCGACTGGAGCCTCGTCCCCCAGGCCCGGGAGCAGAAGGATCGCCAAATGCTCATTCTTGGTTGCCGTCTACCCGTTTGGTCATGTGCCACCATTTCAGTGTTGACTCTTAAGGACCACTTAAAATAGATTGTCTCCAGGAGGATCTGTCCTCAGCATGGTCTTTGGTCCTCAGTTTGATCTTCAATGATGGTGCGCCCTTTGTTGCTACAGCTGAGTCCATCTACTTTTGATTCCATCAAAAGAGCCCTGGTGGGGCAGTGGTTGGAATGCAGTATCGCAGGCTAATTCTGCCAACTGCCAGCAGTTCGATTCTGGCTGGTTCAAGGTTGACTCAGGCTTCCATCTTTCTGAGGTTGGTAAAATGAGGACCCAGATTGTTGAGGGCAATATGCTGACTCTGTAAACTGCTTAGAGGGGGCTGCAAAGCCCTGGGAATTGGTATATAACTCTAAGTGCTCTTGCTATTGCTACTTGGGTGCAGGTCATCTTCTTCTCTTCCCAGCATTGTATACTCATCCTGAGAGCTGAGTGTCTGATAGGTCCAAAGTATGATGAGCTCAGTCATTTGTGCTTTGAGTGAGAACTCTGCATTGTTTTGGCTCTATGATCCTTTTGTTTTAATGCCCAACCTGATTTTCTCAGGACACCAAATAGCATCTAGCAGTTGCTGGATTAATTTTTTACAGTCTACCATCATGGTAGCCCAACTTGTACCATGACCGTTCTTCAAGGAATGGGACGAGAAAGAAGAACATAAGAGGGTCTTCACTACCACTAGGCTCTCATTCAGCTTCTCCGTTTATACAGTATTAACATCCCTGATGGTGGATCAGGGGTACAAACCGGGAGCCCGCCTTTCATACTTTATAATCAAAGAAATATACAACCTCTTTCCAGCCGCATGACATTTAAATCATTCAAACAAAGATTCGGAGAACAGAAGCATGAATAATTAAGATCTTGTGCTAGTAGAAAACAGCCTTCCTTGTTAGTTTCCCCCACCGGATTTTCGTATGCAGAAATCTTTACCTGCTTCTTGAAATGTATCCCAGTTATTCTTCCTCTTCTTAACTGTCTTATTTTGCATTAATGAGAAGCAAATCATAACAGCAGTTGCTACACAAGCTTGAATCATTAAAAAAACCTGAAAAACATAACCCTACGCATTGATGTGCCAATGCTTCCTACTGATTCAGCACTATTGGGACAGCCATTGCATCTACTCGGTCTCCAAGCTTTTTTTAAGGTCTCCAGGCCTTTCCTGTTTTGCGTTCTGGATTAGGGCTTGTTTTCCTTTCTTCTTCTTTTTAATCGAACGCTTAATAAAATACTAGAAAAGCATGGCGCTCCACTGTGAGATTCCTAATTCTTAAGAGAGAGTCTAGAGGAAAAAAGACCTCGAAATACGAATTCCGAGTCCTTCTGGATTGTGTAAATCTGGCTCAGATCTTAGAGGGAAATTGATCAGATGTGTCGAATACAAGCAGGCTGGGAATATGGTGGGATGGATGGAGCCCCGGACAAGCACTCTTAATGTCATTTTTGTATTGCCTGCGTAATTTATTCAGCCCCAGCCTTGCCATACATCGCAAGTGGCACCTGAGGGAATCATTTATACCTGACACGGGGCTGCCATCCTGATGTTTAATTCATGCAGGAGAAATGTTTTTTATGAAGAACTGAGGGGAGAAAAGGAAGGTGGGCGTGTGTGTGTGTTCTTAAAACTGGATGCTGAAATTTCCAATTTCCTGCAAACCTCATTAAAATTCTCCCTTCCTAAGAATATTATTTGTCTTTTTTTTTCCCCCAACTACTTTTAAAAAAAAGATATTTCTTTTCTATCCTCTGCTTCTGGGTATTGTCTGGCCAGCCAGCCAGTCAGTCAGCCAACTGAGTATTATGTATTTTCAAAGGGTTTAATAAGACTGAAGGATATTCTAAGGCAATATAATTGGAGGTAACTTCGAACTCAAAGGATGCTGAAAACTGGAGTTTGTTCATAACGGGGGCGGGGAAGGGGGCTGTATTAGGTCAACTATCAATCTATACACAATACAGTTGCATCAACCAAAGGGAGAAGTTGTTGCGAAGAAATGCATACACTTAAGCATCTACAGACCACATCCATGGGAAATAAATGTATAGAAGATGAGGCGGTGATTTGATCCTGAAGATTTGCTTCCGTCACGGATTTACAGAGCGCTGGTCCTCAGTCCACTTCTGCTGAGTTTAACATACCAGCTCCTTGTTTGTCGGAATGGGATCTGATGCATAAGATCAAATTGCTTCCTACTTTCCATTCAGAATCACACGTTGGAAATGACCTTGGAAGTCTTCTAACCCGACCTCCTGCTCGGGCAGCAAACCCTCTACCGTTTCAGACCAATGACTGTCCAATCTCTCCTTAAAAATCTTCCAGTGTTGGACGACCTAAAAACATCTGGAGGCAAATTGTTCCGCTGGTTAATTATTCTCACTGTCAGGAAATTTCTTCTTAGTTCTAGGTTGGCTTTCTCCTTGATTGGTTTCCATCCATTTCTTCTTGACCTGCCTTCAGGTGTTTTGGAGGATAGGCTGAGCCCCTTCTTCTTTGTGGCAGGCCCTGAGACGTTGGAACACTGCTATCATGAAACACTGCTAGACACGAAACACTGCATTCAGAATGATGCAGTGTGGCAGACAGTGAATGCCTGAGGAAGTCCCAGTGTTCAAGTAGATACTTCAAAGTGTTCCAACGGTGAGTTTCTCACAGGCTTCAGCCAGGCAGTGGTCAACAGCCCAGCCCACCTAACCATTGCATTCCCTGCTAAGATGGCACCACTGAAATTTGTCTACAGTCTGCTCATTTTTTTCAATAATGCAGTCTCTTTGACTTTTTAGAAAAGTTTAAGGTAATGGATGAACCAAATCTCTTCAAGGCTTAATTTGTCTATATTGCTTTAGTATAACTCTCATTTCACGACCAGTAGTTTCAAAAGAGCCATATCATTGGTTCCACTGCTAACCTCTCTTGGAATTGGGAGTGAATCCCACCCCCCCGGCAGTAGAAATTCCCCTTCCTATAGATTTCCAGGCTCATCCTTCTCCCCATAGCACAGTTAACAATAGCAATACCACTTAGAGTTATATACTGCTTCATAGTGCTTTGCAGTCCTCTCGAAGCGATTTACAGCATATGGTTCCACAATAATCTGGGTTCTCATTTTACCGACCTCAGAAGGATGGGAGGCTTAGTCAACCGTGAGCCCTTCAGGATCAAACTGCTGGCAGTGAGCAGAGTAAGCCTGCAATACTGCATTCTAACCACTGCGCCACTTATTTATCTAGGCCCCCAAAAGAGGAAATACTTCATATTCTTCCAAAAAAGGAGCCAGATATGTGTATTCACTTTCATTTGTGAGGAATCCCTATGCAAAGTTAGAATTCCTCTCGTGTTGATAGCAAACAACTAACGGGAACGATCTGTGTTCTTTACATTGAGTTAAGACTTGGGCAGAAGGACACTAGCCCCTTCAAAGAAACAGGACATGTGTCATTGACACACTGTGTTGCCTGGCATAAAAGTAGAATTGGTAACTTGATAGTGTTATGTGTAACAGTTGAGAAAGTTTGAAACCTGATCAAGTCACGTGCAAGTTAATACAGGGACTTAGAAGTTCTGAGTTGGACTTTTGAATGGAAGGAATTTCCATCTGAAACTTCTTGGCCCAAAGTTCGGGAGAAGATCTTACTTTAGGTAACAGAGAAAATGAAGGTGCCTTGGTTTCTCTCTCCTTGAAAGCTCCAGCCCTAAATCCAGGATTTTGTAAGCTTGGTTCAACTATCTACGTATTTAGACCTCAAGCTGAAGCATGATTTATTTTAGCAGTGGTTTATCGGGCAAGTTAAAATGGCTGGGATCACATGACTTCTTAAGTCAAAGCCAAACAAATTATCTGATGGGCTTAGTGCAACGGGAGAATCAAAATCTCTCTTTGATTCAAGAACGCAAGACTTTATCCATTCCAGGTTTTGCAGATGCAAAAAAAGGAAATGTTAATGAGATCTCACAGTTTTTCACTCTAGCCTTTTAAAAAAAAAAAAAAAAAACCAAGGAGATTGTTTTGACTCCCTCTTGAAGAAAAGGCTACCGCCATTTTTTTTCCCTTTTAATTTCTAAATGAGCACCACTTTCCTCTTAAGTTGTGCTGTTGTCTCTCACCACTCCATCTCAGGCCTTCCTGGAAGCCACCGTGAAATGGGACTAACATTGTCAACTGCGTTGCCATGGCAACCGCCCTGCATCTTCTCCTTTCCTCCTCCTCCTCCTCCTTTTTTTAACCTGCATTGTTGTTGAAGCTTTTCTTTCTCTTCTGCCTGCCCTGCAGGTTAACCTGGACCTGACCTCTCTTCTTGACAGTGAAGATAAAAAGTCAAAGAACAAACGAGGAGTCCTCCCGAAACACGCTACAAATATTATGCGCTCCTGGCTTTTTCAGCATCTTATGGTGAGCAAAATGCAACACGTGTGTCTGAGAAATTAACCCCTTTTGCGGTTCTTTTTCCATTTTTGGAGACGTCGGCTCGGAAAACGTACACTGCTCTGTTTGTGCCTTGTGAGGAGCTTTGCTTATCTTGATCTACTCCAGAAATAGATGCAGTCTTCTTTATCCTTGGTTTGAAAAGGTTGTCCCGGAAGGTTGAGATTAGAAATGAGCAGATCAAAATCTAGTCCAGTGATGGCTAACCTTTTAGGCACCGAGTGCCTGGACAAGTCGCAGCTAATGAGTTACGGCTCGTGACATCATCGCCGTGCACCGCTACTCGCTTTCTGAGCATGCGCAGGACCCTGTGGGGTCATCGACCGGCATCGCTACTCTCTTTCTGAGCATGCTCAGCTCTGAGGCGATGCTGGGGTGACTTGACTTGCTTGCCAACAGAGAGGGCTCCACGTGCCCACTGTGGCACGCGTGCCATAGGTTCGCCATCACTGATCTAGTTCATGTTTTCAGGTAGATTTCCATCGCATATATTATTTTTTTCAATCTTTTTTTTAAAAAATACTTTAGAAAATCGGCATTTATTATCCATTCCCATTTCCTTAAAGATTTTTTTCACTGCTTTGCCTAACGTATGTTTATTTTACATAGCTGCCCCTTCCTTCCCTAGTTGCTTAACATAATTACTCAATCAATTTATTTTCTGAGGTCTCTCACAATACCGAATTGCACAATAATCAAACTTGCTGGGTCTGCCCAACACACAACAAAAAGAAAACTCTGAAGTGAAATGCAAAGGTAGCTCTGTGTACTGTGTAAACACAGCCACCAAATTGTTTATTGACCTCGTTAAGCCTTAGTTGACCTTCACTGACCAAATGACCCCTTCTAGAAACAGGTCATCCTAAAACCTGACCTTTTTTTCCCCTGCATATTATTGAATACTGAATGATAACATGAGTAGACCCTATCCGTTGCTCCCTCTCAGCGCAGCAATGGAATTCTTTTTGTGCCAACCACACTGGGTTGCTCCAGTTAAAAATTGATTGTGGGTTTGTTTTACAAGCTTAGTTTTAAGCATACATGCAGGACTCTTGGTTTTGTTCATGGGAGATCATCAGGCACAATCAGGCAGCTTATTCTGCAGGATGGACTCTGCCCATAAAATAGCAGGGCACAGATTTGATCAGCTGAAAGTTGTATACCCATATTCTCAGAATCAAAGTGGGATTTTCCAGTATCCTCATTCAGAGACCCAAGTAATCTAAAACCTAAGGATCATTAGTGTCTTATGGAGATTTTCAGTCATCCAGGTCATGGTTGTCCCAAAAGTGCTTTTTCAAATGGCAACTGGACATTCTTTGTTTTTGCTTGAAGATGTTTTGCTTCTCATTCAAGAAGCTTCTTCAATTATGGATGAGAATTGAAACACAAAAGTCTAGTTGTTTTGCCTTGCAGTGTCCTATAGCGACGTCCAAAGAGAAGTTGAAACCGTTTATATCCAGGATGTGAGGGATCTGTAATTATTTTCTCACCCCTCTTCCTGGCTCGTGCAGTGTACAGGTCTTCAATGGAGGGTAGGTTTGTAGCAATTTTATTTTCTCTGTCCTACCTCTGAGCTTCCTT
>JANHFO010002180.1:17103-28221 GCA_032468095.1 Pareas carinatus
GAAAACTGCTTGGAAGCCGCGATTGAACCAGTACCTATGGCAGCAATGCAGGTGAGTGCAAAAAACAGGGAGGGCAGTGCCAGACAAGGCCTCAAAACAGCTGAGCAGCCTATTGAACCCTCTTTGCTCTTTTTGTACTGTTTGAATAAAGATTCTGAAAATACTTATGGTGTCCGGCTTTTCTCCTCCCCCTAAAAAAACCTCTCTCTCTCCTCCTCTGCAAAAAATGTCAGGGAGAGGCCAAACAAGGCCTGCAAAGTGCTTTCGGAGGCCTATCCTTTCCAATGCCTTTCCTCCTCCATGGGGCATGTGCAGCTAATTATACCAAACCCGTAGCAGAGCACGGGTACCAATAGCTAGTGATAGATAAAACTATCAAACAAAAATTGCATTGTAATACAATTATAAAACACAACAGTAAAACTCCTCAAAACTTGTGATTTGAATTATACCCAGGAAGCTATCAGCAACCAATATAGCATCCACAATACTGTACAGATATTATTTGGGTGTAATGGCTCTTACTTTACTGTATGCAAAATGCTGCACTATACAACCATAGCAGTTTCCAAATAAATTTCAAAAAGAGTTCCATGAAAAAATGCCTATCATAGCACTCTACTCTAAAGGTGATAAAGCCGTAAGTTACCAATGCCAAGGCTCATTATCCAATTAGATCTAGCCAGGAGTATTCCTATGTAATGATTCTACTTATTCATTGATAATTCACAACTTAAGGAACATCACAGAACCTGATGTTTTTTTATAGAAACAGGAACGCATTCTTCTTAAAGATATGACTCCCTTAGAATAATTATGTCCCATACCTAGCTTATCTATAAAAGCTAACTGTTTTTATTTGGCTGTGCACCGCCCTGGGACCCTTCGGGGAGAAGGGCGGTATAAAAATTTAAATAAATAAATAATAAATATCTCACTGACAGACACACCCAGTCAACTGAAGAAACTAGGTAGGAAATGGAACTAAGCCACAAGCACAAAAGAATAAAATATTACAACAAAATAATAACAATAAAACTCATTCACAATTAGTGATTTCAATTGTACCGAGAACCCTGCTAGCAGCCCTTGAAGCATCAGTAGAATAGATATTATATGGCTGTATATTATAGTGGATAGAGCTCTTTTATCAGTACGATAGGCATCTATACATGCTTAATGAAAACACAGTTCTAAAACTGTCTTGAATGATGCTGAAACATAAGAATGCTTTATAAACTCATAATTCTTTTTACCTCAGATAAATATATTAATTATGTAACTATCTAATGATATACAGAACACCAAGTTAAAATGATTCTTAATCTCAGAAATAAATTCAGTAAAAATGTGATTTATCCAAAGCTATTTTATAAATTAGAGTCAAAAGGGGATATGAAAACTTAGACATATATATCTAAACTAAGCTCAAATATGGCATAGTATGTCAAACTGTGAAATATAATCGTATCATTCTACAGGGTGAATAGAGTAAATTGCTTTATGATGGAGGATTAGAAAATATTCCTGTGAGATAAAACTGTATTTAATTGTATAACATTTAACCCTATTAATCTATCCACAGAAATCTTCGAGTATGTTCAGTACAGATTTATTAATATTGGCTATAAGCATAATCATTTAAAATTATCTTGAATCTATTGCTATAACAATTGTCTGCAGCTAATAATAATATTATAACTTAAAGTAAATTCTAAAGGCTAGTTATTCAAACAATAATACAGGGGGATTACAACCCAAATATTTATTTATTATTTATTATTTATACTTATATACCGCTTAGCCTCCGGAATCTATGCAAAAAATGTAGGACATAGAGACCGATTAAATGCAAACATGAGCATGTGTGTCCACAGTTTTCCAATCCAATTATGTAATCTACTTAAGCACCACTTTCTCTGGTAACACTAAATTAATGCATGTAGTTTCCACTGATAAATACAAAACATGGAGAAAATTCCAAGTTTAATTCATAGCATTCCCATTACATGAATTTTAAGGAAAGATTTTTAACTGAGAGCGTGGATGTCTTCACTACTTTCAAAGAAAAGATTAAACTAGATGGACCAAAACATTAACTCAACATAAGAATAATTATAAAGCGTTCTTAATGCAAAGCAACTAGTACATATGTGTTTCTTGTAAACAGATTATATGTTCATTTAGCTTCTGCAGTGTTTCGAAAATCATATTACTTTAGTGGGTTGATTCATTCCTTTTATATTAACTGAAAAAATTCCATTCGTGTTATTCATTATTTTTGCTGTGTTTGGCTTTTTTTGTCATCCATATAGAGTTGACGTAGAATCTTGTGTTGCTCCAGTTGAAAGATATTCTTTTCGGCATCAGCCATCTATATCTGATCCCTTTCTTCATTAATTTGTTTGTTAATGAATAGTATTGTCTTCTATTTTCTCTGTTTCTTTTCGGGATCTGTTTTAACACCTCAATGTTTTCCTTTTTGTATATTGGTGGTTGTTCTTTAAATTTATACAGTACCTCGTTTCTTAAGTGTTTTCTTGGTAAATCTGACATGAGCCTCTCTTGGTAATTTGTTCTTCTTTGCATAGCTAGTATTTAGACGGAAGATTTCATCTGTCTCTTCCCTTATTGCTGTTGGATCTACCTCGAATGATTCTGCCAGTATATTTACCATTGTTTTGGCTATGTTTTCATCGTTGCTTTTTAGGGTTTGAAACCCTACAGAGTGACTCACCTTGTGCATTTCCAAAGCTCCAAAAGCCCCTGATAATTCTTGGAGTGTTTGTTCTAGCTTAATATTTTCTTTTGTTAGATCCTCTATTTTTTTTCCAGCTTCTTCAAGTTTCTTTTCCAGCATTTGGATCCTTTGGTCGTTTTCCAAATTTGTTGTTGATGGTTTTCATTTTGTGTCTATATTTGTTCTACTTGCATACTTAGCGATTTAATTTGTTGTTTTGCTGCATCATGCAACTCTTTCTGCTCTTCATGATTGTTGAGGTTTTGTTGTTGGATTGTTTGGAGCATCTAATAAAGTTGACATCTTTCTTTTTTTTCTTTTGGTTGGTTTGTCTGGGGAGTACCCAGGCTAGTGGATGTTGTTTCCAACTTTGTGTAATTTTTCATGTATTTATTCATTACTCCTGTAAAATATTTTCATTTGTTTTATTTCCTTTTCCTTTTTATTCCCTCTCTAGGTCTTGTTCCATTAATTGCGGAAGCCTTCTTGTCTTGTTCAAAAAGGGCTTCCTATTTCATCAGACGGAAATGGTGCACTTTCTCCACTAGATGTTACCGTTCCCTTCCTTAATGTTTTTTCAACACTTTGCTCTTTGGAATTCGCCGGTCTTTGAAGTACTTTGGCCTTTAAAGTTTTATTATTTTTTGGCTTTTTTCTAAATGTCCCGGGAAGTAGTGTTACTGAACCCTTATTCCATTTTCCCCTTCTTTATATTAGTCTCCCTTATTCCAAAGTCCTCAGTCCATTAGATGTATATTTCTGTTTTGTATTTTCACTTTTATACTCCTAGTGTGATCTCTTGCCGCTTTTCTGACGCTGGGCTTTTCCCATCTATTTATTCCATTCTCCTTCTATTTATAAAATGTTGAAAGAAATAGTTAAGTTCATTCATCATTCACCAAAGTTTTCTCCATTCTGAGTTGCTTTGTTCTTCTTTTGCCGACTGACTGAGACTAATGGCTGCCTGTCAAAGGGCAGCCCTTTGCTTTGATCCTCAAGGAAATCCCGGGATCGCCCAATTCGGCCACCACCAGAATCAGGCTCCCAGATTGCTCTCCTCCTCGCTATTTTCCCTCCAGGAAAAACGTTGGAGCCTTTTTGGCTCTTGGAATTCAAAGACAGAGTCGGGTATGTGGATCAGCACTCTAATCCCACAGCTGCAGTATCCCACATCACTGGAAGCAGTCAAAACCTGAAAATCTTTCAGAACATCTGATATTGTCGGTTAATTTAAAAAATAAATAAGGAAAAATTCTGGAAAAAAAAGGACAATTTCCTAAAAAAAATTAAAACGGAAAAAGATAAATTTTCTTATTATCAGTAATGTAAAGCATCTTTAAACTGTTGCAAAGCTCACCAATTAAGGATTTATTTTCTAATTTTCTTCTTTGTTGCAAAGGAGACAACTGACGAATACTTTTTGGCTTTGTAACCTAAATCAAGGTACACAAAGAATATATTTAGGAAAAATATTAAACCAATATTTATTACTGCTGTTGTTGTATGTAACTTGCTAAGACATAAAGACTGGACAAGGTCAGAAATATGCATATGAAGTGACTGACCTTAGAATCATTAGGTAATGTATTGTAAATGTGATGACACATGGAATACTATATACCAGTGATGGCGAACCTATGGCACGTAGAGCCCTCTCTGCTGATACGTGGGCCAAGTCGTCCCAGCATTGCCCCAGATCTAAGTATGCTCAGAAAGGAGAAGTGGCGCCCAGCAATGGCATCACAGGACCATGCGCATGCTGAGAAATAGTGGTGCCGGATGACGACATCATGGGGCCATGCACATGCTGAGAAAGAGTAGGAGCGCCAGGTAATGATGTCATGACTTGCCTGGGCACTCTGTGTCTAAAAGGTCAGCCATCATTGCTATATACAGATTTCATCATTTCAACTTTAAAAAGATAAACATGGAACTGTAAAACAAAGATCTGGTTGTCCACTATGGTAAAAGAATTCTGGTGGATTGGATTAAGTAGGAATATTTTTGTGTTGTTTTAAATACACCAGTTGATTTAATTTCTTATGGAAACAACAATATAAGTACCATCTTTTAACCCTTTACTATTAATTTCAAAAGTCCTAATCTATATACCTGCTAGGAATGATTGTGCCCCTTTATTAGAAAACAAAGATTTATACTATGTTGAAATTCCCTGGACAGAAATCAGACCATGGATAGAAAAATATGGATATATATTATTATCCAACAGAATACCCAGCTTTAACAGGAAAGAAATTTCAGTGGAATGAATTAAAAGCTGTACTACCATAAATGTTACTGGAACAGATTTGGCATATTCTTCCAACAGAGTGTCCATTTCAACTTTGCCTTTATTCTTCACAGGTGTTCCAGAACTGCATTTGAGTGGGATGTTCTCCTTTCAATAAAAAGAAGACATAGAAGAAAATTAAATCCTGCTGTTTACATGAACAAGATAGTTGGATATGGACTAATTCCTTCTGAATTTACTGATGAGTTAATAACCAGTTTTCACATAGATTCATTAACTATGTTATATCACGATTAAGGGCAGAAAACTAGATAAATGTTTGTTTAGGATTATTAACCATTATTTCATATATTTCATACATTTTCCCCTATGGTATACTACAGAAAAACAGGGTACTACTCCATAGATGATAATGATTAAGATTATATGTCACGTGCGAACAATTTTATGTCATACATTTTATGTGCTATAAAATTTACATCACTATACTTAGGATTGTTTCTTCAATATGGTGTTTTGTTAATGGAAAGCTTCCCCCACTCCTTCATAGTGATTTTGAAGCAGCTTCCATGACAAAATTTCACAATTCCAAATGTGCACACCAGCTAAAATTGAATGGACAATTGTCTGTATAAATAAAATACCGTAAATATTTGCTGACTATATGGAAAGATTCTGACCGTTTTTTTCGCAAGTTAGGAAAGTATGTCGTTTAGATCAGTGGTCGCCAACCTTTTGGACCTCAGGGACCACTAAATTCATAGTTTTAAATCCTGCGGGCCACTAATATGAATATTTTTAAAAAGGGTACATACATTTGTAAAATATTGATCAGAGAACTTCCATTTTATTCATATAAAAGGCACCTATTTAATATAACAAAATTAAAAAAGCTTATTTAATGATAAAATCATAAATGCTTATTTAATCATAACAAATTTTTAAAGGTTGTTTAAGTGTAACAAAATTATTAACGTTAGTCTAATTATTACAAAATAATTGAAGTTTAAGTATTACACATTTTAGTGTGATATTTGTTTCTGCTTGAGAGACACAGAGACACAGAGAAACAGAGACAGATACACACACACAGAGAATGAGAGACAGACAGACACACACACACACAGAAGAATCATACAACTATACAAGAAAATTCTAATAATTTTCAGATTTTCCTGCGGACCACCAAAATTTTCTCGTAGCCCACTGGTGGATTCCAGCCCACAGATTGGTGGCCACTGGTTTAGATTATATCATATCCCTTATCATACAGCTGATACTTGTTTAGTGAATGGCTTGTTAATGATTGTTCACAGTTACAATGGAATAAAAACTAATTTAAACCAATTTTTACATTTATGACCTCTGAAGGTTTGAAGAGCAGAGAAAAACTGAAAGAGCATTGCATTCATTTAGCAATTACTACACCTAATGACCAAGATGCCACTGCCAATTGTAATCATTAAATGAGGACTGCCTATATGTCAATGCATTAAGATACTTAAACCAAATATCCTAATAATGTGAGCAAAATTTTATTTTGTGTCTATACTATTACCTTGATATGCATATTGTCCAAATTACATTTAATAGATGCCAACTCAGCTTTCTCCTTGCTATCTGCAATCCAAAAATAAATTAAAAATTATACTTTAGTCAACATAACTAATAGCAAGGTTTTAATTTTTCATATAGAACTGTTTCACTTTATAAATAAAAAACCACAGATCTTTCTCTGGACAAATAAAGGAAAGATTTACTCTTCTTTTGGTAGTTATCAAAAAAGCAAACATTATATTGCTGCCAATATAAAAAATGTATATCCAGCATTGCGGTTACCATGGCCTTTAAATCATTTCATTGACAAGCAATTGTACAACTAGAATAAAACTTTCACTTAAATTGCCTGGTTGTACTGTCATTCTTTGATAAATGTATATGGGAGACCATGAATGAATGTCATGCAGAAAGCCTTCAACTCAAGGTTTAAAAAAAATGACACAAATACAGTAAACTGTTATTTGAAAAATGGATAATGAATTAGCAACACATGTTAATGATTTAAAGGGTAAAATGAGCTATAATTTCATATGTGTTTCACATGACTCTTAATTAGACTTGAATACACTTCAATCCAGATACTACAACCCAAGAATTTCATTTGTACAAAAAGATATCAAAAACGTTGATTGAAACAGAAATAAAAATTAGATTTTTGGCCAAAAATTCTGTAATTCATTAACTCACAGGATGAGGTTTATGATGCACTAGTATTCTTAAATATAAATACAGTATGATATATAGCAATTGTCCAGGTCTTTGAATATTAGGTAGAAGTTAAGATGGATTTTAAAATATGTCTAATTCAAAGTTAAATGATTTGTGCTTACCTGGACTGAGTTGACTCTCATTATGGAAGTTTGTGAAATGGACTTCCTCAAATGTCTTTTAAAAAATACAAAGTTACTAACATTGGATTAACTTCAATTAGTGTATGAAATCAATTTTACTCTTGAATGACAAAGATGTTAGTAAAGAGACCAGTTATGATATAAAAATAGATTCTCAGAATCTGTGTGAAGATACACGCAAATTCACACACACACATAATGACATTCTGAAATCAATTATGCACTACCGTATAAACTTATATTAGATTTTTGCTCCAACATACTTTTATACCAATTTCTTTTTATATTTTCCAAACATGTAAAACAATGATCTGCTGTCATCAATTACTTATGCTTTTGTATTGTTGCTGTCAATTATATGATGTAATTGGGGAGGGGGGAATCAAACAAAACTATAATTTGTTGACTTAATATTTATTTATTTATCAAATTTATTTGCTACCCATTCTTGTGGTTCAGGCAACCCTGAGTAACTAATATCACAGAGCTTGAATTCTCATTTTTAGATAAAACAATACCAATGAGAAATATACACAAAACGATCTAGTTTTATAGGCCTTAAATATAAATATATGGAAGTTTACATAATAGTCTTGGGCAAATCCTTCAATAAGATACTAACTTACAAATCAAATGCCTTTGTGGATTATTCAAGAGAATTCTGAAGATTCCTCATAGTTGTTTTGCCTATCAGACCTTGATAATTTGTGCTATTTCATTTTGAAATTTATCAGAAATATCATGCAATGAGACTTCTTGAGAGTAAAAGCCAATGTGGTAATGGTTAAGAATTAAAGCTATGAAATCCATATGAATTCACTAATTTTCCACGAGGCTTCTCATATAAGCTATGCTTTAATATTTCAATAAAACAGTGATAAGCATAACTCACCTATATATCTTACACATTATATTATGGTCAAATTGGTTTGACCAATAATTAGTAGTTAAAAATATAAGATTACCTGCAATCCAGTGTACTATATTGGCTAGCAAAACCATAATAAAAATAAAATTATCAGTGTGAAGAAAGGGGAGGAAATCAACAAATAAGCATTTAAACATTTTTTTAAAAATAAGGTGCATGGCAGGAAAACTGAAGAATGGAAAGATGCATATATTTGCAAAAGAAAGAATTTCATATTACTGTTCCTAAGCTACTGACAGATCATACCTGATCAAATGTATAGTCTTCTCCAAAATCAGAACTCTGCTTTTGCACTTTAATAAAAAGACAAATTTAATTAGATATGCACATCTGAAAATAAAATTTCATTTGCAATGGCATATAAAGCCAATTCATACAAACCAGACATTTATTTTATTGATAAACATCGTTCTTATATTTAGAACTAAGGTCAAAATATTCAGTTCATCCAAGTGTCTTATGTTTTATGAACATAATCATAAAATATGAATGTATTTTATGATTATGTTCATAATTTATCACTTGTAGCTTAGATGTACATTGAGAGTTTATGCACCAGAGACAAATTCTTTGTGTATCCAATCACACTTGGTCAATAAAAAATTCTATTCTATTCTATTCTATTCTATTCTATATAAAGGTGTGATTTTATGGTTTAAATGAGAGACTGGATAATATTACTGCATTAAACAGTCAAGAAGTATTAAAGACTGGGCAGCAAATACATCTATTTAAAAAGACTAAATAAATAAACTTGCTATTTAACCTGATTTAGTGGTTGAGTTCAATTCAAAAGCAATTTGACATTTATTTACCAATATAACCAAAAGCTACTCCCCTTTTAATATATATTTTTATTATCTTTGTAACTAAATGAAATGAGATGTGTCCAGACACACATGACCAATAAATTCTAATTCTAAATCCTAGAATTGACAACACAGAGTGCAGTTTTGCTGTATATGTAACAATGGTCTATATTTTATTGTAGTCCTTAATTTACAGACACTTTATCTTTGTATAAGGAATTTCAGATTACATCAGCGTTTGAATGGTTCTGTAAATTTCTAGGGGCAATTAAATAAACCAGAAATCCTGGTTCAACAGCAGAGGATCTCATGGCAAAGAAAGTATATTTTCAAGCTGTCATGCAATTAATTTATCCTTTTTCTGTCACTAACCAAATCTTAAGAATTTTCAAGTCTATTATAAGTAAATACCAATCTCTTATGATATAATTTGCATAGTTAACTTTCAAAGTAACTACTATGAAATTTATACATGACCATCCTTAATTTACACTTATTGAGCATAAGTATCATAAGCATAAAAATGATTATTAATTTCTGCAGTCATACAAATTCATTTGGTGTATTTCTTTGGTTTTTCTCTTTTCATCACAATTTTTTGCTGCATTTGCTAACCAATTCTTGTCCAAATCTTGAACTTTTGTTTTATGCATTACAAATAAAGGCCAAATTCTTTCACACTTTAAGACAGATATATTATGAAATTTCAAAACCCTTTTCTTACCTATGTTGTCTTGGCATTGTATACTGTTCTGTGGTTTTAAACAAAGACATTCAGTTAACGAATTATTATAATAATAACAAAAGGTCAATTCTTTGCTTGAAAACTTTTGTTGTTAAAAAACAAACTACATATTCCTATGGTGGTTAACAAGTTTTAAACCAGATAAGCATATATAAGCTGTCAATGTTGCTGAGTTATACTTTTCACTTGGGACCAATCTTCTTCCATACACCTCGTTCAAAGTACTGTATTCCTGACTTCCGGTGCACGGCGTGGTGATCATAGGTGGCAAGTCCTAAAGACTCCGGATCAAACCACTTGACGTTCAGTAGATCGGGTCCATTCCAGGACCTAAAGTTGCCCCAGAAATGCAATGAACGAAGGACGATGTCCAGGGCCCCAAGATGAGGTGGCGGCCAATCTTGGGGTGCAGGGAAAGCCCTTTGAAGACCTACCAGAATGGCTGCCTTGGCAGCATTTAGCCACAGACAAGCTGCAAAGAACGAGCAGTGCTGCAGCTTAACATACAAGCCACAGAACAGCAAATATAAGCCAACATAAAGCTGGGTGAGCAAATTGAAAACCCTTATTATAAAATAGAACAGTGTACCCTGACTTCAAGAAATAAAAGAAAAGTCTTTCCTGAAAAGTAAAAAAAAATGGTGGATTAAAATGGAAGGAATAGTTGTATCCGGATTGCAAAAAATACTTTTAAAAGAATGAAATAAAATAGACTAGAGACTGGAAATATTGCTAAACCAGAAGAATATTTCTAATATATTAAAATGTGTGGAATAACATATTTAAAGAAATTTTAACCACTGAAGAGTGGTTTAAACGAAGAGAGACGTTTAGCTGTCAGAGTGGAGAACACTCCGACCTAACATCTAAAATGGAGAAATCTGAGACTACAAAGACGCAAAAAGAAACAAAATCCATCCAAGAAAGCACACTGGGAGTATGATAGTCAATGAGAGAATCAATGGAAAAACTAAATGCATACTTTGAAAAGTTAACCCAAAAATACAAGATGTGATAGAAAAAATGGAAGAACAGCAGAATAATGGACGATGAAGAGAGGTGACAAAGCAAAAAATAATAGACAAAATGGACAAAAGAATTTTAAAAACATCTAAGCAGAAGGGGAAAAGCCAGAGAAAATCCTCCCAAAAACAGGACTTAAAAATTAAAGTCTCAAACTATGGAGAAATACCTCCAAGAAGAATATTGGTTAGAAAGAATAATTCTAAAAAAC